>VZTU01007114.1:143132-282344 GCA_013400835.1 Zapornia atra
GCCCCGCCCTGCCGGGCTGGCTGAGGTGTAGGCTGCGCCGAAAGGGTGAATGTTTTATAAACAGCGTTACGTGATGCACCGGGGGAAAAAACAGACGGTAGTCGGGACACCGAGCCTTCATCACGGGCTGTGAAATGCCAGTGATTTATCACTCATGGCTGCAAAACGGGGCGACACCAGGCACAGGGATAAAATTCACCTGGTTTGAGAAAATAGGAACCGTGAGAGGGTTCACTGAAACAAACCCACGGTTATTCTTTTACGTTATTATTTTATTTTAATTTTTACTGGAACATGCCTCCCTCCCAGAAGAGCTTTTTGGCTGCAGGGTTGGTAAGGTGGAGCCCTGGGAGGGCGGCAACGCTCCTGTCAGCACCCGGCTGGGACTGCTGCCTTCTGCACTTGGCACTGGCCTACACCAAGGTGCCTGGGACTCTCACAGCTATTTTATGTACCGCAGGGAGCCGTGCGGCTGCACTGCTCTGTCTGGGTTCGCCCAACGCATTCCTCCTTGACTGGCCCTAATGGCTGTGCCCATTTCCCTTCCCCCTGCTCAGACATTCTGCAGCAACACTGAAGTTGGGGAAAGATCCCTGTTAATCTGTAACATCCCTACCTTGTGAAACACGCTTTTCTCCTTCCTTTTGCAGTTGGCTAGTATTGTTTCAGCAGCTAGTCGTGGCAGTGCAGAAGTGTTTCTGGACAGCTGGGTGACTCATCAGAGATGTGTGTTGCATATGCAGGTTCTCAGGTGTGGGACTTGGAAACACGAGTTTCTACCAAAAAACAGCTTAGGTTCTCCTGGTATGAAGAAAGGAGGAGAGTGAATAGGTGGTTTTACTCTTGGATGGAACAAAACTTGTTTCTAAGGCTCACCTTTAAACTGAGAGAATTTGTCCATTGTAAAATCCTCGCCTTTAACAACCTCGTTGATTAAATAATCTTTGATCTATTTTCTGATGCGTCTTTGATCTAAATTATCTTTTGATCTGTTAAATGCTAGGCTTAGAGCAGCTTTTTCTTCTAACAAATAGTTTAAACGATCTGGCTGCAGTACTTTGCATAAACTCCACCAGCCTGAGTAAATACTCTCCATAGAGGTTGCAGGTGAATGTACACGGTGTAGTAGCATCTTCCAAAAATTCAACTCTGTACTTTATGGGCTGGAAAAATACCGAGCCATACTTCATGGAGGCCAATAAAATTCTGTGACTTGTTTCAGTTTTTGAACATTGTAGAGAATTATTTTCTAAACTTTGTGGAGGAGTTGATTTTACTTATTTTTCTGGGCTAAGATGAGCAGTGTTATATTTCCTTAAGAGAGATTTAAGAGGTTGAAGTTAAGGTTACTGATAAAGACCCTTTTCTGTTTTATTTTGGTTTTACATTTCATTTCATTTTAAATTTCCTATTCCACTGAAAAATCTCAGATATGATTAGTTGGGATTTGGTGTGTATCCATTCCTGAAAAATGGCAGTGTTTTTTCTTGAGATGCTTTCAGTAGATGGCACTTGGGCAGAGGTAGCTGTGGCTTGGCTGCTGAATCACCTCACAAGAGAAGTCATCCGTAACAAAATGTTGCACCAATATATCTGAATCTTCCAACTGCCCAGTCATTTATTTTTTTCTTAACTCTCAAAAACCAGTAACAGTTGCATAATTTTCATAATTGCCACAGTAAGTTTGGGAGCAATCAAGAAAACAAGGCAACAGGGTAAATATGCAGTTAGTAAAGGGGAAAAAAAGTTTGAAGGGCTGTTAAAGGACATACTGTATGAAGGTTTGGGGCAGGAAAGGAAGGAGAAAGTAGGGGAGGAGATGGGGAGACCAGATGTAAGACCTCACTGCTTGAACTGCTCAACCCAGGGAATAGAAGGTGTGTTTGCAGTGTAGTTCAGTCATTAAATAATGCACAAGGGTTTATCTCACATGGCTGGTTCTAGCGCTCGCCTGGTAGTCAAAGGATGAAATAAATACCCAGTATGTAAACCTACACGTGTAAAATAGGTAAATACAGTGTAGCCTTAAATGTAGACTTTCTCCTTCTTTGTGTATGTGTAGGTGCAGATAAAGGCTTACAAATGCAGAAACTATTAAAACCCAAATTGTTTAGCTAACTCCTAAGTTACAGGCTGGCAAAAAAAAGATGTAGTTTAACTGATTTCGGTATGAGTAAGGGGGGAAAGAAGGTTCTTCTTTTTTTCCTGTTTCCTCTAGTTATAAAAATTACAGTGATTACACATCATAAAGCCTATCTGTAATAAAACGCATCAGCTGGCCAAGGTTTTCATCGCTCACTCAATAATCCATTAATACAGCAACGCTGCCCAGGCATCTTTATAATACCAACTCGGAGGTAATTTTAATCAGCTAGACCAGCTGGTATTTAACAGCAGCTGCTGGAGACGCCACAAATATACTCAATAGCTGACATCTTTATTTGCAGTTTTTCAAGGGGAGAAGAGATCCTCCTGTGGTTACTTATATTAAGCTTCTTTTTTTTTTTTTTTTTAAATATATATAACTATTGGTACCGGAGGGTAATACCTGAATGTTAGAGGGAATAGAGTTAATACAGAAAATAGGAGCTACATTCTTGGAGCGAGAGCGCTTTTTCATGAAGTGCTCTTCATAAATGAACAACAAAAAAATAAAGCATAGATGCCAGCTTTGTTGGAGTTTAGAACCTTTTCCTGGGTATATTTACACTAATCTCAGACATGGCTTGCAGCATAAAATGTACTCTGCAGTGCTGCATCGCCCTGTCTTACTGAAGCTTTCCTGTCTCTCCACGATATAAATATGTGATAAATAGTGCTCTTGGTAGAAAAAAGTGATGCATGCTCACATGTGTTCAATTTTAACTGACATGTACTTCTTTTGTCCTCAGTTTTGGCTTAGAGCGTCTGCATGCAGGAGTGTATATGTATATATCTCTGCTTAAAGACACGGGTGTTTGTGTATAAATAATACACAATATGTTTATTTGTACTTCTCATCTCTTATAAGGCTAGAGATGAATTCAGCAACTGAATAAAGCGCCACTCTCTGCAGCAGTAAATGTGGAATACTATTTCACATTGGGCTGGGGGGGGAGAACAAGCAGAGGCAACACGAAGTTAACAGTCACAACCACATTATAAATAAAAATTTAATTACACTTGGGGGAGCTTGGCTTACAAAGCTCACAAATCCATAATGGAGCTTGCTGGTAATAAAGGCCTGATCTGTTTGTTAAACTCCAATATTCCTGTCCTTCTGTATCTCTTCTTTTATATAAAACTTCAGTTTCTGCATTGATTACCAATTGCAAAAAAGACTGACTTCACTGGTAAACATTTTTTTTCTGTCGGATACCAAATGCCATATTTCTTTATAAAGAACATAGTTATGACTCTTAGGTAGGGCAGGAGAGGTTCCCTGAGAAGTGTTAGTATAGATGTTTTCGTTGACTATTTATAATACGTCATCCTGGATGGCAGCTGTGTTTAATATGACTTTGACTTGCTGGAGATAGGTTTTTATTAAGGTCTAAGCAAATTCTAAGGTAGCAGCTACTCTGTAATGAAGATTTAAAAAAATGCTAGTGATAGTTTAAACAGTTATGAACATGGAAGTAAATATGGTATGATTAAACTCCTTAGAGATGTGTTTATAACAGTAGAAAGTAGTATGTAGTTTTAATTTTTCTTCTGTTTTGCTTTTAAATTCAAAATCTCATAGTTGAAAGAAGTTGATGAAGGAACAAACCTGAACACACGGATATAAATCCACACAAATTTGGGGCTGTAGTAATCATTTGCAAGTACTCATTTGTTAGTCCCAGTGAGTTACCTCTCTAGTCAAATACGGATCTTTCAGAGACTGTGATTGACTACTTCAAATTAAAATCCAGTGACAGAATGGATTACTGAGGTTGCAATTTGACTAAAAAAATACTTAGCAAGCATGTTTTCTCTTATTTGTAGTGAAAACAGTCTGTTGAAGTTTGTTTAGTGTGTTTGACAACAGACAGTTTGATATATTGCTGGGCACAGCAGTAGGTTGGACTTGAGTGGTATTAGCTTTCACTGTTTTGATTAATGGTAATTGTTTCGATGAAAAGGCATGTTTTAAGT
Organism: Zapornia atra; assembly: GCA_013400835.1. Lineage (NCBI taxonomy): Eukaryota > Metazoa > Chordata > Aves > Gruiformes > Rallidae > Zapornia > Zapornia atra. The sequence goes on from VZTU01007114.1 coordinate 147,252, forward strand.
ACAACTCATAGTTCTGGAAAACAGAAGTCAACTTGCAAGATCTGTAATTACTGTTCTGAGTTAGCATATAAAAAATGCTTGGAGAACATGCAGGCAAATCACAGTAGGGTTGGGGGGGGGTTGTATGTCTGTTTATTTTGTATGGGATTGCATTTTGTAGTTTTATACACTGCTTCCTGTCTGAGGGAATAAATCTCAGGTTTTATCTCTCCTTGAATGCTGCAGTGTGCTTTAAGATACATTTCTGAATTTCACATTGTAGTTTCGATCTTGGGATGGTGATTTTTTTTCTGTTTTCAGTCATCAATAGCAGCAACAAAAGGTCAACCTGGAGACTCCCAGGTCTCCTCACATCCCCACACAGTCCTGCAGGGAAGGAAAAGATACTGTTCATCTTTAAAGTCTGTTTAGTCTGGTTAGAAAAACACTGCCTTCTCCCACTCTCAGAATGTATTTTCTAGTTTTCCTAGGATACTTCCTTTTTAACAAAAAAAAAAAAATATTTTATTTTCAGTGTGTTGTCAGGAAAGGGAAATAGCTGATTATTTTTGTATTTAGGTAAATAAAAGATTGCAATGATGTGTTTAGATATAAGCCAAAACTAGCATAGTAAAGGATGTCAACTATTATTACTAATACCATCTTTCATTTATATAGTGCTTTCATCCTAAAAGATTCTGGTTTCTAGAAAATGTAGATTTAAGCCAAAAACACAATTAAAAATATATCTCCTTGTCCCTGTATGTTAGCTTCGAAGTATTGTTTGTCAGTTTAACAGACAGTACCAAAATATCTTTCTTCTGCTTTGCAGATGCAAAAATGTACCATGAAATGAATATGCTGAAAGTACTGTTAAACCATCTCTAGAAGAAGAGAAAATTGGTTTTATAGGTTCCTCATTTTATGACATGCTTTCTTCTCAGATTTTAATATTTTGCAACACGTTCTGAAAGAAGAAATGAATAGATAGTGGTTTTCTATATCTGAAACATGTAGGGGCATCACAACCTACCTGAATTGTTCCCTAGACAGTATTAAAAAGAAAGCAGTAATATCTAAATTGTAGAGGGAGGCAACTAGACTTCTAAGTGTGGTGCCAATGTTTGTAGTCAACAATGAGACATTAAAAAAATTGTAGCCCATGTTGATAACAGCAGGGTTTGAGGTTTGTATTATTAGAGCTTGCCTAAAAGTATTAACACACAACTCATGTATAGCCTTTATATAAGCTATGTTCTATTATATATTTTGGGGGGAAATAAAAATCTGTAAAGCATGAAATTGTGGTGTTACAAAACGATTATTTCTAAAAGTGAATTATCTCGTCTCATAGTAGTACTAGCGTGGATTGCTATGTTAGATGTCAGGTGGCTTATTTCTGAGCAAAATACAAATTAATAAGTGTATGTTTTAATACTTATCTAAACCAGTGACAAGAAAATAAATACTACTTTTTATTTACCTTGCAGTTAACAACCATGTGTCATTGTGGCATCTTTTATTGAAAGGAACTTTATTTAAGTAGCATAAACTTGTTGGATGGGCTTCAATTAAATGATGATTTGTTAATGCAAATGTGTAGCGAATGACTGGTAGTACATCTGTCTCTTCATCCATAGGCCATTACTGTGCAGCATTAGCACATGATTGTAAAAAACTGGAAATCATTATATGCAGGTAGTACATATTCAATCAATTCTGACCTTATGTCTCCGACGAAATAAAAAAAAAAGTGTGCAATGTAAATGATATTTAATCTGAACAAAAAAAAAAGGGGGGGGAGAATCTTTGAATATCTGCGATTCAAGCTGTTAGATGATGTGAGGTGACTGCTGTTTGGGATTGATTGTTATTGGTGGCCCCAGTGGGGAACAGCCAGCACATTAATCCTCTCTTACTCCTCCCTCATGCTCCTCCAATCCAAACAGTATTTTTGTTTATATTAGGAAATAAATACTGTTCTGTTTCTCCTAAAGCTCTTTTTTTTTTTTTTTTTTTTTTTACCCCTCTATTTTGGAGATTGAAAGGAAAAAGCTCTGTATTGATGACCAATGTTAGCCAGTTAAGCAGGCAGTGACAATTAATACAACAAAAAATCGTACAATTAGCTTCAGCTCCATAAGTGTCTAATGAGCCATTTGTCAGTCTTTTGGTGAAATAAACTACTCTATCTTAATTCTCCACTCTTGCAGCAAATAAATAGAAGTTATGAAACACCCGGGCACCAATAAAATATAATTTATTTTGCAGGGCATGGCAGAACTCCTTACATATCTAAAATGAGCATGTTATTTACAAACGACTTGTGATACTAATATAAAAAAGGATTTCAATGTTAACTGCTTTCGTTCTGCCGTAGATATGTTTTCTTCCTGATTTGTTTAATCATTTAAATGTATAATTACTCCTAAAGGCATGAGAGTTAAAATGACTTCTCCCGACGTGATTAACTCATAAAGCCTAACCGAACCTTAGAGAGGACCCTGAGAAATGCCAGGGATCAGCAGTCTGCAGCCAAAACCACCGCCGCTGTCAGGAAGGACAGCATACGCATTTCCAGTTGGGAACACATCCTTGATGCTGCTCCTTCCCTGACCCTTCTGGCCTTGTCAGTGGTACAATCACGCTACAGGGACAGTTGCTGTTCAGGTGCCAGGGTTGGTGTTGACAGAGGTGGGAACAATGCAGTTGGGCTGAGAGAAGTTCCTCATCCAGGCACTTGTGACCATTCTGTCACAGCCCCCAGAACTCCTAGAGCCCTGCCTCTTCCAGACCTTGCCAGGGATGGGCAGGAGAAGTGGTGGGATATCTGGGCTGAGGGACCTAAGGGAGGCTGTCTACAGAATTATGCAGAGCAGGGCTATTCTGCTTTCCTTCCCCATTCAAGTAGATTCTTCATAACATAAATTGGCAAAACTAATTCAGACCACCTAAGTCAGTCTTCACTCAGCATTTTAACAAAAGTTTGAATTTGATTCTGGTTCAGTAGTGTGGTATCTTTCTGGCCATCTGTCTTCCCAGGATGGTTTGAAAGCTGTCAGTAACTTGGTTTGTTTTTTTTTAAAAAAGAACAAGACAGAGTGTGATATGCAGACTGAGCTGAGTTATTAGGCCTAAGAGAGGAAGAGAATACTCCAAATGGCAGAAGCCATGTAAGAGAGAATTCTTACTCAAAAGGCAAGGGCGGAGGGAGGTGATAGCTGCTCGTAGGTCGATATATGATGAGACAGAGGAGGCAGTGTTTATATGAATGGAGAAGGGGCTACCTTCACTGATCTAGGCTTGAAGAAAGCCTGCGAATTTTTGCAGGTTTGGGTGAGCACCCAACCAGTTCCATTGCTTCCAGGTGGATAATTGCTGCATAGAGGAAAGCAACTACGTTTGGGCATCCATAAAACTGATTTGGGAAAACCATACAGCAGGTTTCCAAGCTTGATACAGCATTTCATTATAATGGTCATTCCATGATGGTACTTCTTTACACTCAGCTGCTTCTACAAAGATAACAAGACAGGTTCTGACAAATGTTGAACAAAAACAATTATGAGCGAAGAAAAGTAATCCCAAAAAATAGTGGACAGTTACGATTTAGGCAGATACTAAAATGGTAATAGACAGCTCTCTCTATAAAGCTGGTACAAACCATTAAAGAATTTGCTCCAGGTGGGAAGTCAGCATTTCTGGAGGATCAGATTAAATAATTGAAGATGTTATTGTACAAGAGGAGTGGGAGGAAGGTGTTATTGGGGAAATTAGAATGTTTACGTTGTAGTTTATAGAACTTTTGTATCCCCAGTTTTGAGCTAATGTAAGAAGTTTATTCTCATCATACTCTCAGATGAAAAGGTGAAACTCTAACTTGTTTCATTTTGCTGGCTTTAATCATACCGGCTTGAAGCCCTTTGGGGTGGTTCCTTCTAGTTTCTTCAGGGAAAACCCTACATTCCGAAAAAGATACTTAAATTCTGGTGCTTATTCTAGTGCTTACGTTAGGTCAATGTCCTAAAGTCAACCATCAGTCTATGGTCTACTGTGTTTGTTTGGCAACCAAAGGAGGGCCACGCTGTGTTTTTGCACACACAGAAAGGGGATTCAAGTTCTTTTTTCCTTTACTTTTCAGTTGTCTTTTGAGGGTAGTGTTTTCAGAGCATGGGCCTTCAATCTTGAAAGAACACAGGGTAGCCACATGAGCCACACAGATACATTTAAGTATCCTGCGCTTACTGAGGTTTCCCCTAAAATTGTTCAGTTACAAAATTTTATCCTTTGCCTTAATTCTCTCGGTATATAGTTTACAGTTGTAACATTTACAGATGACAACAGAAGAGATTTTTCATGATACCTGCTGTACTTTATAATATTTACCATAGCAAATAATGTAATTGAGGTCAAAATTCAACTTCTGTTACAAACAATTGTTTTCACTAGTCCTTCACTTCAAGTTGTCTCCTTTGGACTCTTTTCCTCCAAAATATTCTTAAGTCAGTCTTCAAAGGAAAGCTGAAACTAGCATTAGATGAATAAGAGACAACTGTAATAATATTTACAGACTCAAATAAATGCTGACATATATTTATATTCTAGAAGTATTTTATTTTGGTATTTGGTTAAAACTCAAATTTGACCAACTCTCAGTCCTCAAATAGACTCAAATAAAGATGGGTGGCATTACTTTTCTGAGGACTTAGAATTTACAGCTCATCGGCATTTAAAAAACTAAGCGTGGAGTATTCTGCAAAAGAATTGTAGAGAGGCTTAAAGCCTGAAAGCCATCAAGTTCTCAAGCCAACCTGCCTTTGCTGGTCCACCCCACAGTTATATACTGAGTGTGACTTTGTATGGTATGGACTATTCCTTTGACCAGTTTGGGTCAGCTGTCCTAGCTGTGTTCCCTCCCAGCTCCTTGGGCTCTCCCAGCCTTCTCCTTGGCAGGCCAGTATGAGAAGCTGACAAATCCTTGACTGCTTGGCAACGACTGAAATATTAGTGTGCTATCAACATGACTCTCGTCCTAAATCCCAAACACAGCACTACACCAGCTGCTGGGAAGAAAATTAACTCTGTCCCTGCCGTGCACACATCTAGGAGCCACGAAATTGATGAGCTGTGTAAAAAACAAATGCTATCAGGCTACCTGTGTTTCTAGAGGAGAGAGGAAAGACTAAGCCAAACTGCTCAAGTATAGTTACTAGCATCTCGTTTCCCCATTCTCATCATCATTATAATCTTTTCAAGAGAAGCTCAAGGTCTTGAGTTTCACTTACACAGAGAAGTCAAACAGAAGGTGAGAGGATACAATTGGTCTCTAGAAATATTCCAGGGAATAAATATTTGGTAAGAAATGGAGGGAGTGAAAGTTGGTCAATGTTGTCAAAAGCAAAATGATGCAAAATGGCTTCAAATTTATATATTGAATATCAGGGGGTTGTATGGGGGCTGTAATTGTGGCTACCTGTAATAAGAGTGAGGTTCTGGAGCTCTGTGATAGGGAGAGAAAGAACAAGAACATCAGTATAAGATGAACCTTAATAAAATGAAAACCCATAATACATTAACTCACAATCACAGGGAAGTGGAACTCTCCGAGTCCTCTGTGGATCTCTTAATCTGCCTCTGACCATGGGATGTCCATTGTTAATCCAGATGTAGCATTTTTAATGGGCAGTCTTATCAAAAGAACTTAATGTTTGCACCAGTAAATGGTAGCATTTGCTTAATGATGAGTCATTCTTAAAGACGAAAAACAGTCTTTGTCAGTTACTCGTAAAATTCTCTTAGTCTTAAAGGTGTTATTGCTGGGTTTTTCCCCAGGAAAATTCCTTCAACTGCATATGATTTCTTTGGGGAAAACTGCAGTTTTTCCACTCTAAATGATAAGATTACATTTATTATTTACACTTAATTTGGAAATAGGCATTGTGTGAAATGCTTATTTTCGAGAATCCCCACAGTATTTGGGAGCTTTTTTTCTGTTTTCCCTTCCATACGCAATAAAGTTATAATGGGGTTACAGGATCACACTGAATCTGTGCTAAGGCATCTGCTAAAACTTTCTAGCAGAGCCTAATAAAGCCCTGCCCCATTTGTGACATACCAAATCACATTCTCCTTGCCTGGTCTGACAACCACAGCTCTTAAACAGCTGCTGGGGTAATTTGCATAAAGGAGATTGTAAATGTCTCATCAGAACGCATGCAGCGCAATCCACCCCAAAACCACTGCCTGAACACCAGGAAAAGAAGATTGTAGTCATAAAAATTGTGGCTCTCATGATTTTAGATTATGGTCTCCACAGTCTTACAGCTTTTGCAAAAACCAAGCTTTTGTTTAAAATAAAAAAGGGAAAGTTTCATTTACCGATACAGAACAATACAAACGGATGCAGCGTTGCTCCCTTGACTCAGTCTAGCAGAAAATTGACTTCAGCAGCTAAGGTATATGCTGTCCCCTTCTCAGTTCTTCACCCCAATCGTAAGTGAATCGGTCCAATTGCAACCATTTAGCACAACATTCATAAAACCAAATTATTTTTATGGCAGTGAAAGGAAAACAAAGAAAATGCAAAATAAAGTTAATGCAATACAGAGGATTCGATAAAGAATAAAAAATGCACAAGTTAATACAATATGTTAGTCGGCTGCATGCATCTGCTATGTTTTATGATGCATATTTTAATAGAAATTATTGTTTAAATTACATGTATTTTGATAAAACCTGAAGCTAACGGAGATGTACATTCAGAGCTAGCGTTTCAGAATGTGGATGGAATTTGGTTGTGTGCATTTCCTGAGTTTTAACTGTGTAACTTCAGATTCCCACTTTGAAGCATCATTCTTCTTTGCTTTGAATGAATTATACTGGAGCAATTTGGCGTGGTAATGAAACTCAGTGTTACAACTAAACAATAGAAAAGTCATTAAGCTCCACAAAGTTAGTGTCTATGTCCGTTAAAGCCACTATTAGCTCATCGATTCTGTACTCTGCCCAATTTGTAGTGCAGATTGAGGTTTATTTGTGTGGTGCATCCTTGGTTAAAACACCTCTCCTGGCCTCATTTCCTGGAAACATATGTCATGCTTGCAGCTACGCCGGTCTCAGTTGCATCATCGTCAATAAGTACAAAATTGCTAATAGTAATGGAACATATTGTTGTCATCCCCCTTTCACTACAGTTTTTAATCATCCGGGGTGCATAAGTTTATTTGCACCCAAGTCACCTATATCCTTCCCATTAAGAGTTTACTTACTATCTCAGTAAATCTGTAATTCACATAATTAATCATTTTGCGTATGTCTGTGCAATGGCACAACTGACAGCAATTCGTTCAATGCCTTTGAGTTTTAATACTCATTATCAACATTAAATCAAAGGGGATTTGTAGTCAAAAGGTTATACAAGGGGCATAACCTCAAAAAAATAAAAAATTAAGTGAACCATTTTGCCTTCTGTAAATTCCAACTGGTTTAGGAAAAGTTTATCAAATCACTATAAAGGTTTTGTTTGTCCCTTTGTCTAGTAAGATGTCCAGTTCTTAGGCAATGATGGTAAATCAGTAGTTTCAGTGCAGGTTCAGCATCAGTAGAGCCCTTGTCTGGCTGAGGCAATAAAAAGGTATTGTTAACATAAATGTATTTTTATACATTGGAAAGATTCACCATCAGTACCGCAAGAAAGTTTTCTGAGACACCAGGGAAAAAATGCTTCTGTACTAAATATATCTACATCTCTTGGCTAGTATTGCTGACCGAATACAGGAAATATGTGCCTGAAGGAATATGCTTCATTTACTCATACCAGTAATCAAACAGTTCATAGTGATGTGGTTGGCTAATAACAAAGCAAGGCAAGGTTTGTAAATAGTAATAAAATCTTTCATTAAAACAACCATTATAGTTGAAAAAGTAGGCAGGCTTTCATGCACACAAGTTTTTCTTCAACTCTGAAGTAGACCTATCAAATTGAAAATCCAAGTTTGAGTTAAGGTTATTGCTCTGAGTTTAATTAGTAAGTTATCAGATAGTGAATCTGAAAAGTATCTAATACTTGTGGAGTAGAGGTCTTTTAGTAGAGGAGTCAAGTGGTAAGGTGGTTTTTGACTAGGGATGGGAGAGAAGTAATTTATGGATTTTGAAATACAAGGCTGAGGGAAAGTACAGTGTGCCGTAAAACTGGTGTCTTTTAGGTGTTTGGGGTTTTTTTAAATTATGTTTTATTTCCAAGCTTGTTAATGTCTCTAAAATAGTATCTCTACATTTCACCCATCAGACTTCAAAGAACCTCTTTGCAAGTAGAATTACGTTTTATACTATGCTTGTCCTTGCATCAGATACGCAGCTTCTTCCTTTCTTGATGTGTGTATGTAAAATTTTTATCTCTGAAGGACACCTTCAGAATCAGAAATTGTGACCTTTTATTCTTCCAATACTGATAGGTTAACTGATAAATGCTATCTTGACTCACCTTAGGCAGTGCAAGGAAGAGAATATCCTTTGTATGTATGAATCTCCATTTCTGGCTTTGATGTGTGAAAAAAACCATCAACTAATGCACCATGTGATTCCTGAAAATATTATTCATAATTGTTTTATTGCAATATGAAAATACTTTTTAATTTAAGGACTTCTCTGATAAATATTTTAATACATAGTGTTTGATGAAAATTATTGTGCTTATCTTTCACAAGGAGAGGAAAATTATATGGGACGATAATTTCCCTATGTCTGTGTCTTTCCTACATTGGTGCCTCATCCTGTGGCATTTGCCTTCCAAAGGTGGATGTGCTTTCATTTCTTTTATACTCCATACTGTAGGTCTTACTGTCCTAACCAGGTGCTTTCTTAAAGTTAATGCTGAATTTTAAAGGTTGTATTTAGTACTAATCATTGGACAGAGTCAAAATGAACTCACAGGAGCCCACCAACTCTCACAAAGCCAAGGTGAAGTTGGACATGATATGCATTTTCAGCAGGCAATAGCATAGGAAATCTGAATGTGATTGCTCCAATCGTTTTTGTGCTACAAGTTGTTTACCTCAAGTGAGGTCTTAGGGTATAAACCTTTTTGAACCTTTGGTTATAAACTTCAGGGATAGCCCATACTTTCAAATTCTCTGATCCATATCAGGGCTGTTGCTGAGTCAGCGTGTTTTGTACATCAAAAGCTCACTATACGCTCTGTGAACAGATAGTTTGGAGACCATGTAAGTTTAGTATGAAAGAAAAATTCATAAATGATTAGTATGCTGAAGAGTGACCTTCTAAAAGTGGGCATGGGATCACATATCAGATTGTGGAATACCATCCAAGGCAGTATGAAAGTTTATAATAATCATTGGTGATTTCACAGTGTGATCCAATTGACAGAGATAGATGCCACCTCCTTGAAGGATGGATTCTACCCGTCACAGCCACCTGAATACTCAACAGCGTAATTTCCTTCAGATAAAATACCACCTACATCCTAAACAACCATAATGAAGAAGTCAGTCATGAAAATCACAAAATTACTGAACAGTTGGAGTTGGAAGGATGTCTGGGGATCATCTCATCCAACCCCTCTTCTAAAGCATGACCACCTAGAGCAGGCTGCAGAGGATCATGTTCAGGCAGGTTTTGAGTATCTTCAGGGAAGGACACTCCATGAATGAGACTAGAGGAACTGTTGAGGTTATCACAAATCAGTGCAATCAGGTTTAGAGTGCTACTCTGTTCCCACAAACCGAAGGGAGTATTTCAGACCATCTGGCAGGTGGTTTCCAGTGCTAGATGATGCTGTGCTGCCTGGGATGATCATTCTGTTTAATAGACAAATGCGTTTGGCTCCACTAGACCAGATGCAACACCAGGCACGTTTTTGGTTTCTCACCCTTCAGGTACATTGTGGCATCATTGTGCTGGAGTATGGTCAGACAAATTAGCCTTTAGACAGAGCTAGCCTCCAGCCCTTCCTTTTCATACCTCCCTTTAGACATCATTTATCCCATATCTGATCACATCCCTCACCATATCTCTATTTCTCTAAAAGCTAGGCACCAGTCTGCAGAAGAGCCTAGCTGCATTCATGGAGATGCCTCTGATGAAACAGGCATTCACCTCCGCCACATCAGACTGACACTTTCCGCATCTGCATTTGCCAGTCGTAGGAAATGCCAGAGGATTAGGATGTCAGGCTCATTTTCAAGCTGCCTAAACACAATCCTGAAACGTCCCTGGTGCACCTCTCACATTAGCATTGGAAAGTGATAGGTTCGGAAAATTGTACTTCTCTTTAGAAGTTAAAATACAGTTTTAAGGAAACAGATTTATGTATAAAGAAGAAAATAAACGTCAAATTAGTGTAATATTGAGATATTTTATTATTTCAAATATTTAAGTGTGAAACAGATTTTCTGCCACAGAGGTGGGGAGGCATTTTTAGTGTCCCTTTTCTACCCTGAAATTTCCTAATAGCGAACAGAAAATTGGGAATTTGAATTCTTTGCTGGAGGAATACTTCTGATTGGTAAGAAATAATACAAAGTGGTTTTTTTGATTTCTAAAATGTATCACCTGTTGGAGATAGAGTGAGCTATAAAACCTGGCATAGTTTTCATAGTGACTGGTTTTGGTCTATATATAAGAATAAGTTAATATAAAGTGGTGAATTAACACTCAAAAATAATGTCTGTAAGTTCCAGCCATGCTTGCAGTGCCAAGAAGAAAAGCAGAAGCCCACATACACACAGTAGAAAGTTCCTGAAAATACTTAATCCAGTATAAATAAGATAGAAATGGAGAAGAAACGACCATTGCTGTCTCTACAAGGTTGACTGGAGTTGAGACACGAGAGTTGTTTAGAAAGTGGCTTGCTGTAAGATTTGTACTTTTGGTGCCCAGATGGCCAGTCCCAAATGTATGTGTCAATGAATGTGTGCCCAGCTCTCAGGACAGCCCAAACTGTCTCATTTCCTATTCCATATCGCCTTGTTGTGCATGCCAAAATCTCGGCCTAGGACAGAGCTTCTTCCCAGCACAGAGATTTAGCGGACTACTTTTGCCAAGGAGTAATGGTTATGGTCTCATCTGACTTGTCTGTATTACATGTATGAGTATGATTTTATCTTGGGTGTGGGTAGCGTAGGTTTTAACTCATCTCTCATCTTCCTGTTTTGCTCTAAATATTGAGTATCAGTACTAGCTGTAAATATAGCATATATTCACCTAAACTATGTTCAAAATTTGTTGTCAATTACCAAGTAGAAGGGAGATACATCATACCCATCAGCCTGCAGTCTCATTATTCATTAATCACAATTGCATCCTCGCGATGGCCTACAAAGTAGAAAGCAGATTTCCAGAATGGCAAAGAGCAGAAGGCACCCTGGGAAAACAGTGGTTCTGCTCCTTCTCTAAAGTCATGCCTCCAGCTGCGGGGTCTTCTCTCCATCTCAGCAGCCATGTGGTGGGCAGGGAGAGGAGTGTCCTGGAGACCCCTTTGGAAAGAACAGTCAGGTCAGCTTTGCCACTTTGCCTCCTACCAGCACCCACTATGGACAGGGAGAAAGACAAATCCCTTGCACAGGCGTAGGCCTGAGCCCAACACCAGCATTGCACACACATTACCACAGAGGTCTTCTGTCTTGCTCTCCACAGCTCTTAAGAAAGACATCCTCGCTGATCGTTCCCTTCCAGCTAAGTCATATGTTCCCTCTTTAACTTAATCTTGCATCTCTTCCTTCTTTCCTGCACAGTATTAATTTCTCTCCTTGTTTTCCTCTTTGAATTATTTGCCTCCTTTACACCCAATCCCTCTCCACATATGAATGTCTGTGTGCGCAGATGGGATTTCTAGGACAGTCAGTATATAATTTTACACAAGCTCTGTTATTTAAAACCAAAGTTGATCATTTCGATCTAAAGGGCATAAATGGAAAAGAGGGGGGTTTTCTCAGCCATAGAACTAGCTCTCCATTAAACACTGGTCTGTCTGATGCAAAGCAGATAAAATCCCTCCTTTTTGCCGCCAACTTTATTTTGGTGATACTTCCCTATTAGTAGTGAGCTATGTGAGTTGGGGAGATCTTTCTTGTTTTCTTTCATGGATATTGGCTAGCGATTTTTATGCCCTCAAGTCTTGTCAATTAAAATTCTTATAATTCATTAAATAACGAGTTAAATTTAGTTTAAAATATTATACCTGCTCAGAGTCCTTCGTTTATTTTTATTTCTTTATAATTACTTTTGTGGTTTTAAATGATGTATCTGTCTCCTCACACTGTGTGAAAGATCTGTACAGATGGAAGACGGTGATTATAAAATGAAAGCTGCCATTGGGGTAGAGGTATTGGAAAAATAGATGAAAAAATAGGAATTCTTAATCTTCTTTTTAACAGTAGCCAGTGAATTTCTACAATGCTGTGGGTTTTCTTAAAGTTCTGGGCTTATTAAAAACTTCTTACACAGGGTCCTTTTACTGTCATTTCTACAAGCCTGGGTTATTGTTTCCTCCAATCATGTCCAAAATAGGGAAGTGCACTTTCGTCAGTTGGATAAATGGCAGCCCTGTGCGGCAGGATGCAAATTCCTTAGTGCTTCCTACTCCTTTTAATAAGGACTAACTTGTTGATTCCTAACTGTGGACATCTAGTCAAGTTTGGAGTTGTCTTTGATTGCAAACATTTTGATTTTGAGTGACGTGCCAATATAAACACATTTGCATTAGCTGATTTGCAAGAAATGTTGGAGAAGTGGTAACACTACTGCTGTGGTTCCAGGAGAGTGGGGAAAGGCAGGCAGCTTTCCCTTATTAATGATTTTTTAAAGCTTTTCCCTGTGCCTTGGAGATGAATTTTGGAGACAAGCAGTTAGTCTGACTACGAAATAAAAAGAACATTTAAAATAAATACATTTTTTTTGACATACACTTTGTGGTTTAAAAAGATGGCTCATAAAACTTGTCAGCTTGTGTAGCTGTCAGATCAGCTGACCAGCGTGGTGGTAGTGCTGCCCTGTGGTCCCTCTGCTTGGAGAGATACATTTCAAGCGCACAGTAGTATGTAACTCATAGGTGTATAAAATCATAATAGACCGTTTCATCATGTCTAAATAAGAGTAGGTGCATGCTGTCTGAACGGTTAACCGTTGAAAACATGGAATACAAGACATTTGACACTAATTTTACTGGTCAAATCCTCCCCTGAAAGAAGTCTGCCTTGACAAGCCGTTGGCGAGGTACCTTTTGCAGGGAGCGCCTGGCTTGATGGGTCGTTGCGTAAGCTACTTGACATTTGTCCCCAGTCAGACCGGATGCCACATGAAAAATTTACTCAGGCACGGGGCTCCCAGGAATAAACATTTCTCTGGTGTTGCTCACCGGGGACTCGGCAAGGTGAGCGGAACTCCAACTTGTCACGGATGCTCTGTTCTGACAAACATAAGTAGATGCTAATGGCTAAATCGTGACAGAATAAAGTCCCACAACCATATGGCTAATTGCCACAACAATATCTTCAGTGTTATTAATCAAGTTTTCATAGTGTGCCATGATAATTGGAATAATTAGAAACAGCATAGGCATTGCTTGCCTCTGCCGCACATACTGCAGACAGGGACCTGGAACAACCGCAATTGCACTTTTCTGTGCAGCGTTGTTTAGCGCTTTCCTTTCCAGCAAATACTGTGGTTAATTAATGAATTAGCTGTTTGCCACCAGAGTGTTTTATTGCTAGCAGGGCTTCTGCAGGGGCACATAGGTAGCTAAATGAGACCACTAAGCCCTTGTGTGTCTCCGAAAAGATGCGGTATTCCCATCAGGCTGAAACTCCACCAGTCATCAGTACTTTGTTTCACAAAACTGGAAGTTCTTGTTCTTGTAACTAATATGCAAAACTTCTTTTAAGTATATACTGAAAGGGTAAGACGACAAGTGTGTTCCTTTTTTGGGCTTTTGGTCTTTTGGGGTTTTTTTTGTTTAACAATTTAAATGAGATCAAGACTGGGGTAACAATGATGCAATTAACTTACCAGGCAAAAGGAGTTAACTCTTACTTGCCTGACCCTGCTTGATAATGCAACTGGTCTCCTAATGTGTCTTCTGCCTTTGAACTGAGGTTATAAATAAAGCGGTGGTTCTAACAGTGACTTACTAAGCAGCTAAATCATCACCTTGAGCGTTACCTATTGGAACAGCCTCGCTTGATTCTTCTGTTTAGGCGTAGACAGCGGGGGGGAAATGCTTGTGTTTCCTCGGTGCATGCATCAACATGTAGTTGACTGGTCACTAAAACTGGCAGATTGATGATGATGACTCCCTTCACTGGATGTATGAAGGCATTTAGCCAGACTAATAGATTGAAATGGACTGCTGCATGTACGGCCTCTGAACAGCTTCTTAATTTAGTTTTAGAGCGTACAATAGATGTAATATTGAATTCAGTGATAATATAAATCTTCTCTCCTCATTTTTAAAAAAATAAATAAATTTCTTCACTGGAGTGGAGCGCCACAAAGAGATTTTGCAATGTTATATATTTCATTATAAAGGGGGTTGCAGAAAGCAGCCCCCAGTTCAGGTGGTAGGTAGGAATTTTTTTCCATTTTAGGTTTATTGCTGTTTAATTTTGACTCTCAAGGGGAAAGCACCTCTGAAATAAGTCTGTTATACTGGGACGAAAAGGAATATAGAAAGCCAGGCTTCTCTCCCCACTGAGGGCTGCCGTGAAGGTGGTCTGGCCCCTGTGTGCAGCAGCTCCAGGCAGGGAATTTCCAGTAGCCTTCCTTCCTCTACAGAGTTGCTGTAAAGTTGGATGCTCCATTCATTCATGAAATATATCCAAACCAAATCCTAGATGCACAGAAAATTATACTTTAAATAAGTATCTAACAGGCTTTTCCCTGTTTTGGTGTCCTATTATCTCTACACATTTTTCTTACCAGTTCATTGACAAGGAATTTATTTATCTGTGCTGGTCTGTGTTCTGCTAAGCCTGTGTTCATATTCAACATAATTAGCAGGAATTTTTCAAACACTGAAATAAGGGTTCTGCAAAAGATATGTATAGGTTAGATTTTGTTGATGTTAATGAAGTCTTCATTTCCGGTGCCTGTTTTTATTCTCATTGTAGCTGCCAAATAGCTTAGTACATTGTGGGGTTTTTTTCTTAATAGCAAAGTATCACAATTTCAATTTCTTACACTTTCAGCCCAACTGAAAGATTATCACTTTGTAAAGGCCATGTCCTTTTACTTCAGATGTATTTGACATATATTTATGTAGCTTTATGAGATAAAGGAGGCAATCTGATATATAATTTAATTAGCTTAAAGATACCATTTTAATTTATAATGCATATTCTTGGATATATTGCCAAAAAAACACCTGTGGTGGAGAAATGGGATTAGAAAGGAAAAAGAGACTAACAAGGGTTGGAAAGGTAGTGGTACAGTCAGAACAAGCACATTGCCTTGTTGGTTTGAAAACAGTGAGTTTTCCAGCAGCATTTCCACCTTCTGGAGAACTAAAAAAATTTAAGTCTCCTGAAATTTTTAATATGTTTTATTTAGCCTACCAGCAAAAAGTTAATTTGCTGTTATATTTCAATACAGGGTGAAAGAAAGATGCCTTGATTGTAGATTTCCATTTTTTTTAAGGACGGAAAAGTAATTTTATTTAATTGTGATAGGGAAGCCTCCAAGATAGAATAAAGTCTCTAGTATTTTATCAGTAGTTATTCGTTTACTTTAGAGCTATCAACTAAATTATCTCTCTTCCTTTTATTTTAAAAGGCATGACTTTTTGATTAAGCCTTGTCCAAGTGGATTCTACAGAGAAATTTAGCAACTCTATAAAAGATTTAACAATATGGGATGGTAAAATAGTAGAGATTCCTCTTTTAAAGAGAGATTATACAACGGGATCGTTGTATCTTTTAAACCTACTGCGTGCATCTTAAATCAATGGATAAAGCTATTAGCAAATTTATTTTATCATCTTAAGAACTGTGCTTTAATTACAACACTGAGAGTTGTTTTTCTAATATAATTTCTCCACTTTAAAACCAAATTTAATCATTGCTGTTTAAAGATGGAAAAGTTGGGGGGGGGTGGAGTTCCTAATTGCTAATAGCTGGTATCAGTAGGAACTTCACTAATTTAGAAGTGCCTCTTTTGTTTCGATAGGTTTATTGCAGCAAACAGTGTTTAAAATCATTCACCTGTAATTATTTTTGTTAAAAAAAAAGAAGATGTTTTTGCTACTCTGCAGTGATTTTCAAAACAAAATGCATGTGCATCGTCGGTGTTCAGGACTGTGGGTTTGAATTGCGTAGAGGCAAAGAGCGGCAAGAATTCGGTAGGCACACCTTCAGAGTCATACGTTTTTCTCTTATGAGCATAGATGTTGGTCATTATATTAGGGTTTTAAGTATGCAACAGAGATGAAGCCCCTTACTCCTTGCACCTAAGGGGTGGTTGTCATTGATTTCAAAAGGTATTTTTTCCAGTAGAACGTACAAGTCCCCCACTCTGGTCTTTCTAGTTTATCACCGTAACTATCACACTGAGCCTTGTACTTCATACTGGGGTGTTGCCCAAGCTGTTTAAATTTAGTTGTGTTGCAGAAACACAGCAGTATTCTTCAGTCTTTTTTCCATGGAATAAAAACAGTCTATCTCACATAATTTCTAAATGAGTCGTGGTGTAACAGCTGGACCCTTCATGTTGTTACTTCTGATTTTAAAAATGGGTCCCTCTACTTTGGTCTGTGGTGTTTGTTGTCAATGTAAAGCACCTTTCTAAAAAATCTTGGCAACTGCTTAGAACTTTTTTTTAAAAATAGGTAATGGCTGACGCTGTGTTAGTTACTTTATTATGATCATCCTTTGTGTCAGTAGCTACTGGAATGCAACAGTTTTATCCACCCTTCATAGTAATGAATGCTCAGTAAATTGTTATAGTCCAGTAATTGGATGTCTTTAGTATTTACTGCAAACACAGGCTATCAATGTCAATACAACGCTTGTAATAGCTCTTAATTACTAAGCTTTCATAAAGTGTTGTGTATGTGCAATACTAAAATTGAAGTATTTTGACTTTTAATGTTTTAGGAGGAATGGACGTTGTACTCTTTAAATTAAACACTACATTTCAGTGCAGTTCTCTGATCATTTAAGATTTACATCCACAATATAAATATCCATCTAAAGGTCCAGTTTCTCCCATCTTTCCTGCTGAAAAAAAAAGGGAAGCTTGTTTCTGTGTTCTCTTCTAAAACATTAAAGTTATTAGCTGTGGTTTTGAAGTTTTTAGTGCTATAGAAAAGCCAGTTGCAGACTCTTCTCTGACACTAATCAAACCCATTTTCAAATCAGCTGATGAGACTTTCCCTACGAAGAGAGTCTGAAGGAGCTGGGCTTGTTCAGCCTAGAGAAGAGAAGGCTGCAGGGGGACCTCATTGCAGCCTTCCAGTACCTGAGGGGAGCATACAAATGGGAGGGGAATCAACTTTTTAGGAGGGTAGACAATGACAGAACAAGGGGGAATGGATTGAAGCTAAAGGAGGGAAGGTTTAGATTAGATATTAAGGGGAAGTTCTTTACAGAGAGAGTGTTAAGGTGCTGGAACAGGCTGCCCAGAGAGGTGGTGGATGCCCCGTCCCTGGAGGTGTTCAAGGCCAGGTTGGATGGGGCCTTGGGCAACCTTGTGTAGATCCAGGCCTGGAGATTGGTGGCCCTACCTGTGGCAGGGGGGTTGGAGCTCTATGATCCTTGGGGTCCCTTCCAACCCATGCCATTCTATGAGAGAGGGTTTGGTTTTCCACCTTTTCCTATAACACAATCTTAGATTCTTGTAGTATCTGAAAACCCAAGTAGCCTCTCAAAATGTTAGAGGGACGAAGTGGAGAGGGGAAGTCTCTTGTGATCTACCCAAGCCCAAGAGAGTGCCGGACTAAAAAATCCGACCTATATCGTGGTCACACTGAGGATTCTACGTTGTTCTCTGGCAGAATAGTAGTCCAAACACAAGCTGAAATTACTTAAAACAGATAATGCAGGTGTATATGTACATGTAAAAGGAATTTTTATTAGATAATTTCTGTTATCTCTAAGGAGAGGCCAAATGATTTGTTAGACGCTGGCATACACTTTTTCTCTCCTTACCACGTGCAGTTTTGTACAACTGACATACACTGCTGTAGATAGTATGGTAGAAATCTATAATATTTAAGTGTTTTGAAACCTAAGGAAAATCTGATCATCTCTTCTGCCTTCTCAAATGACAAAGGCCACATAATTTTATCTAATACATCCAGAATTAACATTTGAATTTATGGTTGAAGTAAACACATCTTGCAGCAAGATGTCTGTTTTCATTCCCTTCACAAGTTAAGTAGATTAAGGCAAAAAATGCAACATATGCTGTAACAATATCTCTCTGTACATCCTTTATGGGTGATGTGCATGCGAGGGTATGCTGTGTGTAAAATTCTCAGTGTTTAGATCAAACACATCAGAAGTTTCTGTAAATCCCTGAAAGCCTGGTGAGCTTCCCACATAACTTCTTATACCAGCTTCTTTTACTTTATTGGGATTTCACATGCTTCTTTCTGCTCTGAGAAAATACTGGGTTTTAATAAGGTTCTGTTTATTTTAGAAATGTCATTTTGTTAATTGTTACACTTGGCTTTTTCTCATCTGCAATCATTAAGAGTTTCTTGTGCACCACGAGCGATACTGTCCTCCACAAGACCCATGCTGAAGAGCAGCTGAAAGAACAAGTTGTGATTATACTTTGGGCATGTTTCCTTCATTGTCTTGTATCATTTGAAGGTTTTATTAATCTCCTTAGGACATTCTGTACAAAATCCCTGAGCTGTATAAAGCCACAAGAGTCTTAATAAAAACAAGATTTATTAGGAAAAGAGAGAGAACACTGGAGAAATGGACTGTGTAACAAGTCTAAGCTGAAATGTTGCTAAAGCTTGTTTTGATTGGTCGTCTTCATGTCATTAAAGGAAAGTAAATTATCTTACACCCCTATAAATTTCATCCTCTGATTGAACTTGCCTGTCTCCTCTCTGACTGTGTCTGGCAACTGCCAAATCCAGGAGGGTTTCTGGTATCAAATGTCTTCCACTGAGGATGCTTTTGCTGTATATTTGCAGTTGCCTTTGCTCTTCCTTCTCATCCATGAGTGTGTTGATGAGCACAGCTCCAGGAGCAGTAGCCCCTGTGTTAGCCTTGCCTGCTGCTGGGTACCCCCGCAGATGGTCAGCCAGGGAGGTAGATACACAGCCTTCTTCAACTGCAGCCCACACAGTGTCCTTAGGTTAGAAACGCCAGACGTCTGAAATCACAGCGCGGGTGTCAAGTCAGTCCAGAGTAGTGTGTACCACCTGGCATTGAAATATTTAATTCTTTATCTTCCATATAGCTTTAAGCTCTTTTGAAAGTGTTATACAAATGTTGGTCCTCATCCTTTTTCCATATCTTATTTTTGAACAAGCAAATCACAGCTCAAGTCTGCCTACCCTTTCTCCTAAATTATTGACCATAACTTTACATAGTAAATTGCACTGGCTACAAATGTTTGCTTGAACATAATTCATGACAGAGTTTAAAGAGACAGAGCGTACATATCATCTTCTCACTCAGTAAACAACTGATGTTAATGTTGGCATTTCTCAGCTTCCAAGTGCATAGGTTTGATAAGATGGTGTTCTTTTCAATACTTACAGTCCATTTAAATGATTTTCTTATTTTAAAACAACAAAAAAAAAGGCAGCAAAACTTGCATTGAGAAATTACATCCTGCAAAATCCTACTGACCCTCTCTTGCTCTGGAAGACTCCCGCTAGTGAATATCACAAACATTGGAAACTAGATGAACAGCATCCTCCGCCGTGACATCCGCTGAGTGGCACCAGCCATTGCAGATGGATGATACGCACCTTTGCCTCTTCCCATGCAGGAAGGAGGGTGCAGCTGGGGTGAGCAACAGGATGGCAGATGCACCATTCGGTTAGTGGGGAAAGTTACGAAGAAACAGAACAGACTCTGTGGAAATCTGCACTCTGCTGTGTTTAGGTCAACTAAGGAATCATCAGATTTCAGCACTTCTTTTTAATATACACAGCAAAAAGGAAATACTGGAGACCTTGTTGTTTTGATTCTAAACCTTCTTAATTAAAAGCTCAGGGGAAAAATAAGTTAAGCATGTGCAGAATTCTTTTTTTTAGCCCAGTTCTAATGAATAGTATCGATGAATAAAAAAATCACTCCTTGAGCAGATGCTTGGAGTGGTAATCGTACTGAAGACTGAGTTTAGCAAAAGTATAAATGGCTGAAAACAGGCTCTTGCAGTATAATTTTTAGGCAACTAGTGGACAAGTTGTGGGTCCTGGATTTAGTCATTTAGAAGTAACCTCAAAGTCATGCTTTGCCTTTCCTGGCGTTACGGTTTTTCTTACTCTTCCTGATTTCATTGTGGTCTTTTGTCCTCGTAAACATTCCTAAACTGTTTGTATCTCCTCATCTGTAACGATTTCTTAGCCTTATTTAATTATTTTTTTAAAAAATTGTTTGCCTTCCAAGACAACAGAGAAGATAACCAGCTAAATATATGTAACATATAAGTTAATTTTATTGATCCTTGGAGAATTGTCCTGTAAATCTCAGTCAGAATGGTTGTGGTTTTAGTTAAAACTGGTAAGGCTGGATCATTGCCTTATTTAATGGCTTTACTAGAGCACTTTTCTCCTGCTTTCTCTATATTGTAAGGTCATTAATGAATCATTAGCTATTGCTAGTAATTACTGATCTCTTGAGAATATTGGTTTAATTATATAGGAATCATAAATGGAAGATACAGTTACATATTCTACAATGTAAGTTGTAGTACGTTGGTGTATTATGGCTTTAAAGAATCTGTATTTTTTTGTAGATTTTAATTGCTAAGTATGCCTGGTAAAATATGAATTATTGTATTACCTCATGTGATAAAAGGTATACTATTGTGAGCCTTGCAGTCTGCAGGTGTGACAGATGTAAGGCAAGATTAACAGGACAGAACAATAATTAAACCACAGACAACCATCTCGGGGAAAAAAAAAAAATATGTTTATCATGTCCAATGCAATTATTAAGCGTGTCTTTAAATTCTCTGCAAATATTTGCAAAAGCAGTAAGAATGTGCTAGTTTGAAACACGGCCTTTCAGTGTGGACACCTACTTTAAGGAATTAAGATCCCTTTTTATGAACATAAAAGCTGAGTGAAGTCCTGCCATATGGCAGCGTGGTTGATAGGCAATCGGGTCCTTGGTTTATAGATGCTATGAGCTAAATGCTGCTGAAGAAAATAAGAGAGCAGTTAGTATATATGCATTTACAACAGTATGAATTGCTTACTCCCTTTAAGACAGAAAGGTTCAAATAATTAACAGTAATATTATGGTTGCAAAAGGAAGTCCAGTTGTTCTTCAGCAGTCTACATCTGTGAAACGTGATACCTCTGGGGACGGAGATTTAATTTTCCCAGGAGAAAATATAAAAGCAGGAGAAAAAAAGGAATGACTTCTGCTTGAGCAGAATAAACCTGCATCTACAAACGATTAACGCTGCATAATGAAGTAGTAAAGAAGCAAAAGAGATTTCTAATAAAAGACTAATAACAAATCCCATTACACCACGGTGTATTTTTTCTCTTGAAGTGTATTATACTTTTAGCAAAGCTTCTGAATGAGATTTGGGTAGTTGCAAGCAAAGTCGGCTCAAATGCTTCAAGCTTAGCTGGAATTTCTCGCCTAACTGTTTGTGTAACTTGAAAGTTGCGGTTTTACAGGTGGGAGGGATTGTTAATGCAAGTAATAGGCTTCACGCAGAGTTTGGGTAATGTTTGTCTCACCAGAGGAGAATAGCCTCCTGTAGGCTAGGCACTGTAGGGTAATGTCCCACTATATGGTAAAATCCCTTCTATAGAACAGACGTGGTATTAAATGCACTAGGTACGCCTTACTTTTGTGTTAACGCTTCTGACTTCTCTTTCTGAGGCCTGAAACTAAGTCCTCATAAGAAAGGGGTTTGATCAGAGGGGCAAGTACACAGAGTGTGTCGTAGCTAATATTCCGACTTTTATAATGGCAGTGCTAACATAAAAAGTTGTCAGACCCTAGAGGGTAAATGTTTGATACTAAGGATGAGATGATGCTGGCTTTTGAAATCACGTCTTGCAAGGGAGAAAATTCTGTTTAGTGATCTCTGAAAATCTTAACATGTAGATGTTTTTGTGGCTCACGGATGTGGGGGGCAGTAAGAGTGAACCTAAACCTTGATTCACTGAGCAGTCCCTTTGAATTTATTTTGTAAGAGTCTTTTTGTACAGATTGTTGCTGTCCTAAAAGCTTGTGCTCGGCTGATGTATTGGAATTCATTTGTCTTTAAATGAACTTTTGTTACTGGAATCAGGAAGCAAAAAAAACCAGATGCCTTAGACCATCGAGTTGGGACAAAAGTGGTTAAACGTGAATTCTTGCAAGTGAAACTAATCTTGGTGAAATTTCTAGTTGCCTTTTTAGAAATTTTTGTGAGTTTTAAAGAATGACTTAATTTGCTTAGCAGAAATTTGCAATCAATCTTTTCTTGCCACTGAATAAACAGATTCCACATGCGTAGTGATTTGCATATCCCAGCTAAAAATGTAATTCATTATTTTTAAGTCCATTTCGTAATAACTATTTCAGGATTAATGTTACTAACTATTCTTTAGCTCTTTCAAATGTAACCTTCGATAATCCTTGCCGCCTAAAAAGGTACAAAGCTAGCAGGTCTGTTCTGGAATAGGAAAAGGAAGTGCCTTGAGGTCAGGGAGTCAGTGTATGAGCCAGAACTGGAAATAAGAAATCTTGAGAAATAGTTTTCTTCTCAAGCAAATGCTGCTAGATACTTCATAAGATAGATTTTCACATTTTGCTAGGTATGAAAACAGAACAGATATGGACAGGAATTAAGACATAGTTCATGTGCAGAATATCACTAAATCTGGTAAAGATTTAAATTGGATTTAATCAAAATAGCATCCACAGCATATTTGACATGGACCTGCAAACACTGTCGTCAGTGACAGGGAGAAAGCCTCTTTAAATAAAGCGTGGCCCGATCCATTTTAACTGCTGATTGGCATCTGCCTCTGAACTGGCTTTCATTTGACCAGGCTTTTCAGGGCTCATAGAAAACCACTGACTTTGCTCTTCTTGATGTTCTGGGCTATTCTTGCATAACATTTTCTCCCTTCCCTCTTAGATCACTATCACATTCAAATGCTCAAAGATACTCTATATAGGATTGATGTGTTTTGTCCTTTGAGGTTCACCCACGTAATATTAGTCAGTTAAGCTTCTAGAGTCTGTATTGTGTCACTTTTTTTAATGTACATGCAGTTAACATTTCCACCAATAGAATTGGTTGATTATCACAGATCTTCACGCTTTGCAGAATTTCCTGGTAAAACGTTTTGGATCGTAGTTGATCCTGAGATACGTATCCTGACTTTAACGTACTTGGCAAAGCAGAGAAATATGAATCACACCTTTTCTTTCTTTCTGTTTTTCAGGCGGTGGGTAAGGCTCCTGTTTGGACGTGAATTCCCACTTCAGGACCTCCTGGTTGTCTGGGATGCTCTGTTTGCTGACAGTATCACCCTGAATTTAGTTGACTACATTTTTGTAGCCATGTTGTTATATATTAGAGATGCCTGTAAGTATCAAGTACCTTACAACCTTTTTTTAAAAAGAACACAAACCTGTTTTTCAAAGCAGGAGGACTTTCAGAAATGCTACATTTCATTGTGACTTCTCTAACATACTGAAAATCGTTTTGAATGCTAGGAGAGGAGCCATTTGTTACTGGATGCGGTCTGCTGTATTTATGAAACAAATTGTATCTTGGAGTCAAATGCAGGTTTGTTTTCTGAGTACTTCTGTGGATTTCTATGTAGTTGCAGATTTTATGTGCAGTGATACAGGTATGTATAGAGCTCCACCTTCTGACCAAGCCGGTGAATTGAGTAAAACCTCTCTTCAACACTGGAAACATTTTTATGCTGTTCTGCTCTGAGAAATGTGAAAATGCACAAGACAATGAGTCATAATTTTTGAAGATATATCTTGAAGGAAATGTAAATGCAGAGATGAGTAACAATTACAAAATAGGTTTATTCTGTGCAAGAGTGGCATCTTTAAAAAAAAGCCAGCACTTCATTTTATTTTATTTTAGTATGCCTGAAGTATGGGCAAAGGTGAATTCTTACGGTTTAATGATGACTAATAAATGCCTTAAGTTTGGAAAAACAAGTAATCACAAAAATGTTTTAGCTTATATAATTGTGAATGGGAGGAGGAAGGTATGTAATGATTAATTAAGAGCCATTTATTTCTGTCTCATCACATTTTTGCAAAAATTTCTATATACAACTTCGCTGCAAAAACATATGCATTTTGCAGTAAAATGCATGTCTGTCGTTAAATATATATGAACTCTGTAACATGCGTTTTAGAGTTAATTATATACAATCTGTAAGCTTTAGGTGATAACACGGTCATGTATTTGACACAGTGTCGTATTCTAGGGCACGTGAAGTTTTCAACATCTGTGGTTCCTATTTTAGGGTGTCCCGATCTTGAAAATATAACGTGCATGTACTTTATACATACTGTCACTCCACTGCCTGCCTTCGTGTGTTTTTTTTAATTACTGTTTAATAAACACGCAGCATATAAGAGGTTCCTTACATTTCTCTCAAAGAAGTGGACATTTAATTCAGTGTAGAGGTTTCAAAATTAATGCTGCTGTTTCAGGACAATCCGATTCCAGCTCATTATGTTCTGCAATCTAAATCTGTCTTGTTTACGTGCTTTAGACTGAAATAATCTTTAAAATTTGGGGATAGATAAGTAGTGCAGAAGCATGTAAAAATGTTTCTTGACATCAGTGTTTTATTTTGTGTTACAGTTTCCCTTTAAAAAAATACTTGAGAACTATATTTGTAAGTACTCTCTGTCTCTAAGAGAGGGAATGTCGTTCTGGGTTTGTTTTCTTTTGCTTTGTAGTGCTCATCTATAAGTATCGGTACGAGGTATCTAAAAATGTGAGGTAGAAATGCATTCTAGGCATCTGTTTGAAATCAGTCTCTCTCTTTTCTCTGAAATCCCCAGGCTTAGTAAATAAAGTAGTAAATAGCTTTAAAGTGGAGTACATTTGCCCAAATGAGACACAAAGTCATCTCATCAGGATGGCTAATACTTCATACATATACTGTTTCTGTAATAAGTAATGTTTTGCTCTATAGTTGGACCTAATTAGTTACTTTAAACGTATTAGAATGGTGAAACAAAATAGCTCATGAACAGCATAGAGTAGCTCTGAAATGGAGTTCAAATTTGTGTTGTAAAATTTTTTAAACAATTTCAAATAAAATAAGTTTCTAAAAGCTGCTTTTTATTTGGTGAAAGGAAATGTTATCTCCTAATGCTCAGTGATGTTAATCATCCATAAATAAACCACCAGGAAATTTTCAGTTATAAAACTTTAAAACCATAGGAATAGTAACAGAACTCCGAAGATATTCAGTTACAAAACTGTCAAACATATGCAACGATAATAATACATTAATGAGAGCATTTGAAAGTTTAAAAATTATGTAGATTCTTTTATACCGACACATTTGGGTGTGAGGGAGAAGGTGCTGGTTTGGGAATTGGTGGAATTTTTTCTGTGTTTTACTATAATGTTCTCAAGTACATGATTTTAAGAAAGTATTTCTACTATATTTTTCAAATTTTTATTTTAGTTCTGAAATCGTCTTTTTGTTACTCAAACAATATGTTATTTAAGGAGGAGGGAGCATTTAGATGATTAGAGTCTCGTTTATACATTTTAGAGATTACAGGCCTTTCTGTAAACTGCTGTGTTCAGTTGTACATCTGTATCCAAGCAGAGCTTCATCCATGGAGTGATAAACCTCGCAGGCCAATTGTAGGGTTTTTTACCAAAGTACCTGTGAGTTCTAATAAATTATTTTCTGGGTTTTTTTGAAAAAATACATGCAAAACATCTTTTTTGTTTTTTTTTTAAAGTCTGTCAAATTGGAAGCATGAATACATTACTTTTTTTTTCCCAATATGTATGTATAGGCAGTTGTTGATTAAATCAGAATGGAGCAGAGGGTGTGGTGCAAGAATATATGTATTTTATATGCTTCCCCGAAGAAGGACTAAAATGAACAAATCTGGAAGACCTCTCTGCATTTTGCATAGTAAAGTGACATAATTTTTACACCAGGAGCTAATTTTGACTGATCAATGTTATCAGTGTTAGAATAATTCTGTTTTTATCATGTTCCAACTTGAAGACTAGCTGTGACCATTGTTAGGATATACTTTTATTACCTAAAAGTACTGTGAATATTTTGAGGGAAGTAAAGGAGCCTCAGCCTCTTTTTAGAGGAGTTGATTTGGGGTTTTTTATTATTGTGCAAGACATAATATCTATGTTCAGCTCAGTTTAGGACCTACTAAAGAGAACACAGCCACATGTAAAGCAGCAGAGGGAAGTAGTCGTACCCTTCCTGGGTTGGGAAGTCATCTGGATACAGGACTTGTGGCACCAACCATTAAACTGTTCAAGAAATAACATGTGGCAGAAAGTTAGGACTTGGTTGAGGGCAGATACAGTTAGTTTACATGTTTTCCACTGCTATTATTGCTGCATGTGTCCAGGAATGTTTATTGGAACAACAGAGAAAAGTCAGCCTCATCTAAATCAGAAGGGAAAAAGCAATTTAATATTCCTTTGGGCACTGCATAGCAAATATTAATCAAATGGCAGTGAGATTGCTTTCTTTATGTAGAGGAGTTTCTGTACTCCTTCCCTTAGAAATACCAATATCGTTCTTTTTTGGAGGAGTGAGAACTTGTTCACAATAAAAGCTGGATCCAGTTGTGACTCCAACCAAGCCAGTTAGTGAGGGAAAAACATGGGCACACCAGCACCAAGTTTATTACAAGACAGCTGCCTACAGTGTAAGGTATTTCACCATTGAGCTTCAACATCATCCAGCTGCTACTGAGACTGGAGAAATTTGTATTGCACAGATTCTCTTTCCAGAAGCTATCCTACAGTTGATTCTTAAAAAACCTTTTAACTCTAATGTGGATATTCAAAAAAGGGGGGCGGGGGTTGGTTTACTGCTATTTTCTTTAATTTTTTTTTGAGAAGACTACCACTCTGTTGGGTAATATTTTGTCCTGAAGAGACAAGAATCACAGAATGGTTTGTGCTGGAGGGGACCTTAAAGATCATCCAGTTGCAACCCTCCTGCCACAGGCAGGGACACCCTCCACTAGACCAGGTTGCCCAACGCCCCATCTAACCTGGCTTGAACACTGCCAGGGAGGGGGCAGCCACAGCTTCTCTGGGTAACCTGTGCCGGTGCCTCATCACCCTCAAAGTGAAGCACTTCTTCCTCATACCTGATCTAAATCTGCCCTCCTTCAGCTTAAGGCCATTACCCCTTGTCCTATCACTACATGACCGTGTTAACAGTCCCTGTACAGCTTTCTTGCTTTTCCTTTTATATACCGAAAGGCCACAATTAGGTATCCCCAGTACCTTCATTTCTCCAGGCTGAACAACCACAACTCTCTCAGCCTTTCCCTGCAGGAGAGGTGTTAATTTTTTGGAGGTTACTCTTATCATTTTTGTGACCCTCCTCTAAACCTGCCCCAAGAGATCCACATCCGTCTTGTGCTGGAAACCCCAAAGCTGGACACAGTACTCCAGGTGGGTTCTCATCAAAGCAGAGTGGAAGGGTAGAATCACCTCCCTTGACCTGCTGGTTATGCTTCTTTTGATGCAGCCCAGGATATGGTTGGTTTTCTGGGCTGGAAGCACACACTGCCAGCTCATGTCCAAGAACAATTTAATTTGAAACAAAGAAGAGTACCAAACAGTGTTTGAGCAAAGTAATGTCTTTAACCCAAGATTCCTCAGCAAATAAAGCACTGGCATTGTTGTTCTCTACATGACAAAGGCAGAGCTGAATCTGAGGAGAAAACCCTAAAGATAAAATAAATGAAAAAGTCAGCAGGTCTTACCCATTAAATTATTAGAGTTTTTAACTTTCTTTGGATGATAAGGTTTCATTTTAAAGTTTGACTTTTAAGGATAAGAAGGGACACAGGCCATTGCCCAACAGTTTTGGGTTGGGTTTTTTTTTCCATTATTCAATTGCTTCGCTACTATACATTTAAAAAGAAAAAGTTTTTAAAAAGTAATTTTAATCTGTTTTGCATTAGAGAATAGACCACATACTGATATGTTCAAAAGAGAAATGCATTGGCCTTACTACCTATCATTTATAAAAGTATTTAGACTGTACTATCCATTTTCAGTGTTTTTATTTGCTTTGGTAAAAAGGCATCATGATCGTAACTGCAGTACAGTATCTTAAATTTGATTTACATATGAGTGTTTGATTTGGTATGTACTATGTAGTGCTCGTATTATGCTCCTCTGAAAGAACTCTGACGGAGACCATTGTATTGTGTTCATTATGCCAGCTTTGTGACTTCAAGAAGAAAAAACAGGTACCTGAATGTGAACAAGAAAAACAAAGGGTAGGGAAAAGAACAGGCAGAACAGATAAAGAATGAGTAGGATAAGTGAGTGCTTTACAAATGAAAGCAGATGTATGAAATTACAAGCTGTCGGATCAGCAACGGAAATGAAGATGATAAAGTGGTTCCCTACACAGATTATAATTATTCATTTTGCCCAGTCCTGCATCTTTCCCCCATAATCCTCTTGTTGAGGGAGGAAAGGTACAGGAGGATATGAGGCTTATTCACATGAAAGAAAAGAAGTGAAACATTTAAGTCTTTCTTTCCACAAAACAGTCATTTATTTTGCCTTTTATTGATTCAAAATAATTTTGTGTTTGGAATGATCCTTTCTAGTGTAGAGGCCTGATTAATTGAAAGTATTTGTTGCCACAGCTAAAGTTCTCAGAATAGTAAAGTTTGTTAAAAATTTATTTACAATTACTGTTGTTGGAGGCTGTCTTTATGTTGCAGAGTGCAAGCATCATTAACAGGCGTTGCTTTGACAGCTGTGGCAGATGGATTGCCTGGATTTAGATGGTGCAAAAGAAATGAAGTAGTTTACATAGACCTGCCTGAAAAGATGTCTTTAATAATTGTGCTCATAATTAGATTGATTGGGGGGGGAGGGGGGAAAGAAGAGATGACAACGACGAGCAAAGAGCCATCGACTATACATAGATTCAGATAGTCAAGTGCAATTACATGCTGAATATTTCCTGAATAAGTAGATAATTCTAATAAAGTTAATGGTATATTACATTTTTAAGTATTTATGAAATTAAAATCTAGCCTTTGCCCTTTTACCTGAAATTTTCATGAATAGTTTCTGGTTTACAAAGAAACAAGGAGTTCCTGACATCATTTCACATACGTGTATATTTAAATGTGTGGGCACATACGTGTATATGTACCTAGGAACAAAAGCTATTTTGGCAAAGAATTGTCAGAGTGGGGGAAAGTTATCAGAAAAGCAGGGCTGAATGTAAAATTTAACTCACAAATTATCATACTTAAATTTTGATGTCTGGAGATGAGTGTCCATTTTCCAGTGTAGGACTCTCCAAGCTCCACTGACTGTATTGCCTTGACCACCACTGACTCCAGCAGGTTTTAGGTATGCAGCTACAGAGATCTAAATATGGACATCTGGAGCTAACATAAATGTCTATCACATAAAGTCAGTGGTAGGTTGAGTTGTCATTAATGATACTGGACCAAGAGTAGCCATGAAGCTTGATTATGCGGTGTCTTTGAGCACTGCTTGAGTTCTAGGAGGTACTGTTCTGAGGAAGAAAAAAATGTACTCTTTTGGACTATCAAAATAAGAGATATTTCACAATCTTTTTTTTTTTTTTTTCTTTCTTCATGTAGTGATTTCAAGTAATTATCAGACCTGTTTGGGACTTCTGATGCATTATCCACCTATTGGAGATGTTCACTCCCTTATCCTACGAGCACTTTTTCTCCGAGATCCAAAGGTAAGATGGTCTTTTTGTAAATAAAGGCAATAAATCTCTGTAATAAAATGATGTAAATACTATAAAGTTAATGACAACCTACATTTTGGGGACTAAAGTAGAGTTTCAAGTTTCTTCTTGCCTGGCAAAAAAGCTGAAGGAAGGAGTTGGTAACCAAGAGCAGATGACAAGGTTTTTTACTCTTTAAATGATACTATCCTGCTACTTTGCTAAAGTTATCCAGGAGCTCTGTTAATGCAGATGTTTTTGCTCTATAGAATACATTTGCTTGGTGCTTACATTGCACACGCATCTTTCATAATAAAGTATACTTTTGAATGGAACACTAATATTTTATATAATCTGTGTAGAAACTGTCATGCAATTTCATTGTAAAGCCTATTTCATGAGGTTTCTGCAGATTTCAGTTAATCTTTAAAGCACTACCCCAGCCCCATATGCAATAGCTGTGTGATGGTTTTCAATTAAAAACAAGGCTGAAAAGATTAACACGAAAAAAAAAAATTCTTTAATGTTACATATATTCCTAGAATATAGTTTCTGATCATAGATACAAAAAACCAAAAAAAGCCAACCTCTTGCTGCTTTAGAATGGTGTGTGTATATATGTGGCTATAATGTACAGCAGATGCCCACAGTATAGTGGATAAAGTGCCTGTTTGCAGTAATCTTCCCAGTATTCACATCTTTGGCAGATAGCAGTATTTGTGCTGCCTGTTTTGAACTGTCTTTGTGCGTGTCCCATTAGTAGGCTGCCAGTACA
This sequence comes from Zapornia atra, assembly GCA_013400835.1. NCBI lineage: Eukaryota > Metazoa > Chordata > Aves > Gruiformes > Rallidae > Zapornia > Zapornia atra. The sequence goes on from VZTU01007114.1 coordinate 178,121, forward strand.
AAGTCTGATTTCCCTCATCTTCCTGAGGCACGTCACCTTTGAAAGTGAAAAATTCATCACCTCTGCACTCTGAGTGCTTTCTGCAGAATTTCATTCAGTGCCAGTGTTTACACTTCTATGGATTAAGAAAAAAATTGTCTCATCATCTCTATATCAGTTTTTTGCAGAAATCTGCATCCTTACAATTGCTTTCTTCATTCCTCTCCGGCGCTAAGATTTCTTTCATGACAAGAAGTAAAGGATATATTCTTTCCAGAGTGTTAAGAAAGTTTGTCATGATAGATCTCACAAATCTTCCTTAAGATTTCAGCAGGAGTCTGTGCAATCAGACTGCCCAGCGTTTATTTATGTACCCTCTTAGCAAAACGAGGTAGGAGTATTTTTTGTAACAGAAGATACAAAATGAGGAAAATTGTACTAAGATAGCAAACTAAATCCAAAATGTAATCTGTCATTTATTGAGGGTACATGTTAAAAGACAGAACAATTGCTAATTATCCGGCTGTCCTCCAAAGCATCTTAGCACCCAGTAATACAAGATTTTTTACCCACTGAAGTGGACAAAAACAACCCACCAACTACCTATGAAAGAAGCTTCGTCACTGTTCTGCTCCTTATGTGATCACTGTTCTGCTCCTTATGTGCTTGTCTCCAACAGATTGAGGTTGTCAGGCTCATAAAGGCTCAGTATCCTATTAATTAACATTCAGGGAGATACTGGCTATAGGTCCTAGTGCATCTTTTGGGAAGATTTTTTTCCCTTTGCTCAGGTGGCTGAGTACTTAAAGCTCTTTGATGCAAAGAGTGATAGTTGTTTTGTCAATTCAGATATGATTAATTACAATTGTTCCTCGTTTCCAAGCTGTACTTACCTGCTTGGGAAATACTCTGAAGGTTAAAAAGTTGGGATTTCCAGAGAATGAAGAGCCCCGAGTGACTTCCAGCCACCTCTCTGTTTAGGTTGGGTCTTTGGATTGAGGCTGCATAGTCACATGTGGACTTCTTACTGTAAGGAAGTTGAGCGGTTTTAAAGGGTCACTTTAAAAGAAAAAAATAGCTCATGGTCTGAGAAGAATACACTTTCAATGCTGTGACTTTTTTAAACTTATTTTTTAACTTCCCCTAGTTAGGATTTCAAGCTTCACTTATGTGTCTTTTTTAAGCATATGTTGGTTTAATCCAAAATATTTCTGAAATGGAAGACGTGTTATTCTATAAGACCTACACATAAAAATTTCCAAATCTGTCAAAATTTTTCATTACACAGAATGAAAGGGAAGCCTCAACAAAATATCATGGGTGCTGTAGGAGTCTAAAGTCAGTACATAGTTTATACACCAGTGTAAGTGGGAGAATTGTGATAGCTTTTTTTGTGTGTGTGTGCTATCTGCATAAAGATAATTCAGTTTGCCTTTATTCCCTGAGCAGATAAAAGGAGATTGGGAGAAAAGACAAAGAGATTATAGTCAGTAGTGTAACTTGTAAGTGATGATTAGCAAATTCAGTGCTTAATGATTTTTCTTCCTCCTTTGATGTTTTCCTGTGCATTTTTCTGTCACCAACTTCTAGTTTGGGAAATTACATTTGACTCAGTACAATTTAGATCTCCTGATCCAGGGGTGAGTTCTTCTGTGTAGCATTTCTTCCAAGATTTTGCTTGCGTTTTTCTGTGTGAAGTAAGGGAACTCTTCCATGGGAGACCTGTTACATGGTCCAGTGGCTTATTTCATCATTTGTTGAACATAGCAAGACTGTTTGTTTAGTGTCATTCCAAATATCTGAGGGAGGCTTACTCTTTGCCCCTTGGAGCTCTAAATCTCAGCTGGATGAGAAATGCAGTTTAGAAGTTGTGGGCAGGGAGGGACAAACAGGAATCTCTTTCTTGCAGGTCTGTTAATATATATTGTCTTTGGGATTATTTTTGCAGCTAGGTAAATGTCAAGTAATCTCATTGAGGGGAAGTTTTGGGGTGTTTGGATAAAGAAAGGTTGGCAGTATGGACATGGAACTGGAAGGTTCTTAAGGAGCAATCCTGTCACAAGTGGTGAAGTAGTGAAGATGGACCTGATGTGGGCTTTCTATCCATAATTTCCAATTCTGGAGATAATCTGGGTTTGCACATCTAATGCCATACATTATTTCTTGTGTTTCTTTAGTCTGACACAATGGATACTGCTTCCTTGCTTATTTGTCTTGTAGACTATCAGGAGAGCTAAATAACGGCTCAATGAACATGTTGCATTTTCTTTACCACTTTTCACTGCAGACATCACCAGGAGAGCAACCTAAATGTCAAAAGAAAACTAGACCTAAAAGACAGGTGGCTTTTTTTTTTTCTGACAGATGGACAAAATACGATTTCTTGACCTTTTGTGGAATCAAACCTTAGCAGGAGCCTTAGCATTATTCAGCAATAACAATCATGCAAAAGGTAATTAGTGCTTGCCATTAATGTAATGTGTGCAACAGCTCTCCTTTTGACTTAGCAGACCCCAGTTGGCAGTTGGGGTGAGAGGACGTTTTAGATTCCACATCCCTGATATATTTCAGTGCCACGGAAGAGAAATATAGATTTCCATAATAGCTGAAAACAAGTTAATGCACCTGTCTCTGAAGGGTGGCCTGGGAGATACTAATTTTACAGGCATGAGTATGGATCAATGCAGAATAATTGTGTTTCAGTCTTGTCTGCATTTGGCTAAGCTCCGGTTCCTAGGAAAATGCAGAATGAAAACCTCAAATCAGTGGTGTTGTCTTTGCACGGGGTGATAAAGTTAACCTGTTTAGTAGAGTATTTGTTTCACATTTCTAATCTTCAAACAGACAATTACCTCAATTATTTGTAGGAAAGTAACTTCTATGCACTTCTAGTCCTTCTGAATATAAAAGTAGAGCTTCTTAGGGAAGAATGAGCTATTAAAAGTGTGTATATATGAAATGAGAAAATAAAGGAAGGGGTTTTTTTTGTGTGTAACCAGAAGCATTTACTGAAGGTGTGTCTCTGTGTATTTAATATCCCAGGAGTGGCTAATTTTCTTCATTTTTTTTCCTTATCAAAACCATTGAGCACTGTTAATTTTCAAAGCAATGGCTGTGAAATTAAGAAATAGAGATACGGAGATAGGGCAGTGGAAGAATATAAAGTGATTAAAAAACATAGTTCTAACTAGAGTTGTTCAAATAAAAAAAAATTAAAAAACCCAATTAGAAACAAAAGTCATAGAAAATGTGAACATATTGTGTTCCTTAAATAACCAGATGTTCTTTCCTTCCTGAAGGCAGCCAGGGCTAGGAATAAAAGGTTTAAAACTATTGTTTTAAGTTAACTGTGAATTTTGCAAATCTGTTTTCACCCTTTAGCAAATAAAATTCTAATACAGCAACATAAGCAAAGTCATTTTCATCTTTGGGTGTTCTTATTTGTATGTTGTTCTGTGTTGAAGTGTTAACCTTATCACAGTGACTTATTAGAAAACTTCAGCACTAGACAGAATATTACAGTTTTACATCACGTATGAAGAACCTGGCAGCCATCCTTTGTCTGAAAGCTTACTGTATATATTCTTAAATTGTTTTGTAAAATAAGTTTTGCTCTCAGATGTTTTAACATGGTGAGTTACGCTGTTTGTTGAGCCAAGCTAGTTTGGAGCTTAATTGGAGGGAGACACCTTTTATCATAAGCCATCAATTAAAAAGAAAAAGATAGAGTGGATGCAGTTACTTGGTTGATGTGAATTAGTTTGTTAGTTATTTTAATAATAGTCTAGTTCCTGCTGCGGATATTTTCTCAACATTGTGTTTTAAGCTATTTGTTGACATTGAAAATAGTCTTATAATAATGTTAAATTCTAAGTAAATCCACGGTGAAGCTTACATGACATTTCAAAGAAGTCGTATTAGTTCATCATGACTGAAATTACAGGCGCTGCCAGAAAACTTAAGGAATAATGTATGGTCACGATCAGTCATATAACGATTACTCGGGGAAATCTGCATTCCAGCTTTTAACACTTTTCACAACCTGAGCAGTAAGTGACAAGGGGAAAACACATTACTGGAATTTTGAACTCTTTGTGCATTTATTTTCAGCTGAGTTTTCTTCTTAAGTAGCTGCCACCGTCTCAGAGTTTTCTCCAAGCTAGTTTCATGTGCCTGAAAGGCTGTTGAGTTTCACTTTCTTCTTCTTCAGATAAATTCTTTTCTATACACTCATTAACTGAGGTGCTGCTGCAGAGCTGCAACTGTCCTTTGAAAGCTGCCGTTATGTCAGTATTGTTTGTTTTGCTGTTTGTGGCAGGAGAAAAGCAGGTTTTGGGTTGTTTTGTTTGTTTGTTAGCATTGTGTGTGCAATCTGGCATTAATTATCTCTCTTTAATGACCAGATTGCAGCCAATGAGAAGTTGGGATCTGGACATTAGCAGCTCATTAATTTGTACCTACACAGAGAGGTACTGCTGGGGTGGGGGTCCAGTTTGTTAGAGGGGTACCAGCCAGGGGGAGGGGGCCCCAAACAAGCATTCGCTTTTTTTCTCCTTCTCTTTTTTTTTTTTTTCCTAATCATGAAGAATGTGACTGATTTTTAAAGGAGATTTTCAGTTATCCATTAGGATGGTTGGGTGTGTAAATGGTAAGTATCCAGAAGATGGGATAATGGATATCCCAGCGCAAAATGACCTGGAGCTGGAATAATAGATATCCCAACGCAGTATGAACTGCCATGAGCAGTATGAGTAAGGTCACCTACACTTCGAAGGAGAGTTGCCCTGACAGGAGATGTGGTTGGTAAAGGAAACAAGGTTTTCCAGAAAAGCTAAGTACGCATCTCTTCATCTGGGAGGAGAGGCATTAGGGGAAACAAAAAATAAATGCATTCAGTGATTCAGAGACAACTTCTATTTGTCTTAATTTCTGAAGGATTAAGATCTCAGATGTTTAATGCAACAGAGATAGTTTTTTATGAGCAGCAGTGTGTCAGGATCTTCAAATTGACTTCTGTTTTTCTAACCTCGTTCAGTTCCTTGTAGTGAACCCAAGCATTTTGATGGTCTAACTTCCCCGTTTGCAAATACAGTGATAAACACCTCACTGTACAGGAATGGATACAACTGCATGCTACGTTTTTTGATGTGGGCCTGTACAACTGAGAATTACCTATATTCTACATGTAAAAGCCATGGGATTAACTTGTTCTTTACATTCATGTTCTTAACATCAGATACTTTTGCTTTCCAGGGAGCACGCTTTGTTTTAAGAATTGTTTTAAATATTCATTAATAGAAAAAGGTACGACAGGCAGCTATGAGTTTAATGATAAATTACTTGGAATAACCATGTTGCCATAGTACCACATAAAAATAGTAAGTGTACCATGAACTAAAAATCCTCTTCGTTTTTGTACATTTGTTTCAAAACCTTCATTCCCAGTGCACCTATGCATCTTAAAAGAAGAAAAGGCTATCTGGCTAATGATCATAGTAGAACAGCTTTCTCATCTCTCACAACGTGAACTGCAATCTCCCTTGATATGTTAACCGTTTAATTGACACTTCACAAAATAGCCACCTTCTTCATGTCACAAGTAATATTTTCAGGAAAGAAGTCTTGAAAAGTGGTTGATTAGTCATCTACTCAAGACTTCAAATGTGAAATCTTTCGAAGTCCTTCTCATTCCTTGGTATCATATGTAACACAGTAGTCATTACTCGAAGGAGAAGGCTGATGGCTCAGATTGCCAAGGCCGATGCAGTTTCCCAGTATCACTCTGTGTTTAGCATTGTGTGCACAGGCCCCCTACGTGGTTAAGAACCCACAAATACTGTATCAATGCAAGATGAACAGCCATTACATGTAAATGAACAGGAAAATGATGGGACATAATATAGAATAAAGCAAAGCCTCCTGAAGAGTGACACCTCCTAAAGATGTGCCACAGGTAAGATGGTGCAGAAACAAAGTTCTTGTCCCATTTCAGTGTGCAGCCCAGCTCTGCAGTGAGAGCATAGCCCCACAACTTGACGTTGTTCTCATTGCCAGTCTTGTGTGACCCAGAAGAAGAGCAGCTGACCTTGAGGGCAGTGAGGAGTCTGTGGGGTGGCTGGTGATCTCTGGGTGGGTGGAGAGACATGGAGTAATGCCAGTTAGGAACCATTCTTTCTACTTTCAACTAAGATTAAAACTAGCACATAATAGTGTTGTAAAGAACAGCAAGCAATATATGTATTACTCAATAAATACTCAAAGCAACTACTTACTCATCAGTCACTGGACTACGAATTGCAAACACAAGGGGAAAAAAGTGCATTTTTGTATCTTCTTGTTGCAAATTTCATAATTATGCCTTTTATCAAGGCATTTTCCCTGTTAATCAGAACAGTTCTGCCATGTAAAGGGCAAGTAATTTAGAGAGGCAAGATGGAAGAGAAAGTTGTCTTTAGAAGCTGAAACTTTAAACTGTTCTTTCTCTTTGAGCAAGTTGGTATCCTTAGTAGCAAAGTAAAAGCAATCCTGATTGTACTTGATGGTAAAGCAAGAAGCTGAAGCACTTTAAGCTTTTAATTACTTTAGCTACCAATAAAACTTATTGCTTGTGAATTTCTTGGGGCTGTTTCTTTCAAATGATTGGTTTACTTCTGTTTAAAAAGTCATCTAAAGCTACTGACCCTCTCCTAAAGAGTAATGATGTTATTTATAAAATTACACTAATAAAATGCACTTAACAGTGTTAGAGTGAGGTGATTATGGTTCTTCTTGTGTGCAACCTGACAATTTAGTTAATCACTTCTAGTTTGCAAGGTAGTTTATCAAAAGGAAGGGCCTAAACCACTTAAAAGTTCTTTGATTCTACCTAATCAAAAGTTCTCCATATAATAAGTTTTTTATTTATTTGACTAAAACTTGCAAAACACAAACTGTGAGTTATATAAAAATAGATTCATAACTTTTCAATAATGTATGAAAGATTAGCTACTGAATCATAACCAATCTATTATGATGGAATTTAAGTTCAGTCTCTTCTGAAATAAATGTAGATACAGTGCTGGTGTATTGACATTTTATAGTAAATATTAATGTATTAATTGCTGTATACAGAGGTATTTGAGTGCATTTGTATTGGAGAACGCAATATAGTTTCCAATATAGAGGTGAGAATGGAACATTTTATCCTTTGCTATAACTTTCTCTGGAAAATTAGGTTTGGAGATGTGAGGTAGGACTCCTTTGTCTTTTCAAGGAGCAGTAGTTCTCAAAAGGGCTCTGCATTATCTTCGTTATTGGAATCCCCGTTATTTCTTGTCCCACAGCACCGGGATGTCAGCTTCTCTCTGTGTTCTAGAGGAAGACTTGGATTTCATATTCTTTTTGCTGGGTGTGTGCATGGGGCTCTTTGAAAGAGCCTTTCTCACTCCCCTAGGGACCTTTCCCCAGTGTTTTACGTAACATGTTACACAGGGAACATAAATTAATCTGTTTCTTTTCCACGTAGCAGAAATAACTGGATAGCACCTTAGAACATTCATGGTTTTCCCTGAAATGTGAGATTTGTTGTACAAGCATGTATCTGGAGAACGGATGGTCTAAGTGTGGTTGTAAGGGTTTTCTCAGTGCAAGCTTCGGATAACTGCATTACTCACAAAGCCGTCAGTGAGTTATGCAGGTTGTCCAAAACGAGTGCCAATAAAACCATAATGTGGTAGCTTTTCTGTACATAAAGATGTCATATTTTAAATCTCATAATTTGGAGCATTCCAGGGTTTAAAGCAAGGCTCGCTGTGTGTTCCCTTCAAAAGCCTGGATCTTTCCTCCACAATGTTGTAAAACTCCTGTTCCTAACCGCGCAGGGCTGCAAGATGCCAGAGCATAAATCTGTCACGGGGTAGGGCTGAACACTGTCAGATTTATACCTCACTATTTAGTTAATTTACTTCTTAAAAACCAAGGGTTCAGCTGAAAAAGAGGCGACTAAATTAAGAGGCAGATTTAAAAGGTACTTAAGTGATTCTGTTGATGCAAGATGGGGATTTTACACAGGTTATGAACTTGAACATTGGCAGGTCGAAGTCTTTTTGTCTGGAATATCAATAAAAGCTGATTTGGTAGGATTTGATCTACCCGTTAAAATGCAATATGCTGTACATCTATAAATAAAAAAATAAAATTAAAAAAAAAACCCTTTCCAATCAGTTAGGACAAGAAGCCAAAATACACAACTAGAAATTTCTTTCAGTCAAGTCACTGAAGCATTTTTAAATCTCACTTGTCATTTTTTTCACTTCTTCATCTCTTGTCATAGAATGCCCATGTGAGGGAAAGTATGTGTGTATGAAGTTAAAAACAGACCATAACGCACAGTATTTAAAATATCTTCCTGGTATCTGAAATTTCTAGTTGCCAGGGGAATGAAGGGTTGTCACGTAACAAAACTGGAGATAATTTATTTCAGCTTGATCAGAGTTCAGGGGTTTCTTCCTGCCTTGACCCAATTAGCTGAATTCCTTTCCTTTCCAATTCTTTTTGGGAAGTTTTGTTGCTTTTGGGGGAAAAAAAAACCACTCCCTAATTTTTGTTAGAGGTAATTAAGTGTGGTAATTCTTCATGCTGTTACTGCATTGTAAATAGTTCTGTGACCGAGACCCACGGAATCATTCTGAAAAATGTAGAGGAAGCATTATTCCCAGTTTGAGGATTACCATGTTCTTCGCCAACGCTACTATTAGTGCACGGATCTCCTGACTCCTGTGATTATAGGAAGTTCTTTATTACTTCTGTGCAGGATTCTTTTCCTGTTGTGCTGCTTTCATAGATGATAGATGCAGATAGATGCAGGCTGTCGGCCCCTAGTTTGGATGATATTTTGCTATTGGCTTCGAACCACTTGGAAATTGGCAGTAGCACATGATGCCCTCTAATGTCTCGCTGCTGTTTTGTTTTTTGATTCTTAGGAAACATTTAACTCACTGGTTCGTAGGTGGATTGAATACCTTTTGCAGAAGGTTTAACTAGGGAGGAAAAAGCAATTTAGGAAAATTAGTGAAGGCAGGAGGAAGAAAATTAGATGGTGAAGGCAAAGTTTTGTTCGGGGAGTGGCATTTGCATTGGGTGCTCTAGAACATGGGATGGGCACGTTGTTCAGTATACGAAATATTTTGGTATGTTTATGTAATGCGTTACGCCGTTGCTTATAGCGTGTAAGCGTGGTCAGAGAGCGGAGACAGCTGCTTGGGCACCGGAGAAAAGAGTAAAAAGAGGAAAGGTGAAATTCTCTCTGCAGCTAGGCTATGAGGTAATCATTACTATGCAGTTCGTATTAGTTATTAGTGCCTGACTGAAGAAACTGTATTCCTTGTCGAGATCTGAGCTGCTTTGTTTCAGCTCTGTTCCCAGCCCAAATTTTGGCCATGTTTGTATCATCATTATTGAAGAAAGCATCATAGTTTAGGTAAACCTTTGCTGATCTCCCAGTCACATTAGAAATGAAAGGAAAAGAAACAACATTTTAATGGGAAAAAAAAAGTTTTAAACAGTACAAGAATTATGAAAAAGAATCCAAAATTGACTTTTCAGTTACAGAGGGAGCAAACTGGCTCCTTAAAAAATAATTAAATAGAAAGAACATGACTGCATCATTATCTTTCTCTCTTTTTTTTTTTAATATATGTTTAGTTCAGTCTGTTCTTTGGTTTAGGCTTAAAATATTATTAGTTTAGCGAAAAAGATATATGTTTGGCAACATTTGTTTAATATATTGAAAAAAACTAGTTTAAAAAAAATCCCACTTGGCACTAGTGAGATGATTATTTTGGTGAGCCTCTTGCTGCATGTATGTATAATTCACTGCTGCTCTGTTTTGTTTGGTTTTTTTTTCTCTGTTGCATTTAGGTTATCTAGTTTCAGATACAATCTATTAAGTGGAATATTTTACGTAGCTGAGGTTTTCCCACCTGTCTACCCTAAAACACCTGCAACATATGTTGGTGTAACCCTGCAATGCTTTGTGGTTTGGGCCTTGAGAAATTCCCCCAGAGCTTTTTGCTTATAAACAGCTGAGCAATTCATTTCTCTAATGACGAGTGCTTTTCCCTTGGCATTGAGGCAATAGCATGTTCGCTAAAATAAGTCTCATTTTTCATCAGACATATTGAAAATCTTTTTTCATTGTTGTCTCTTTATTCCGAACCTTCAGATTTTGCACAAGATTGGATTTGGAGGGTTTTTTTTTTCCCTGTTAATAATACTAAGGAGGGAGGGGGAGGAAATACCTCAACAAGAGTGTCGTACAGATTCCTCTGCTTGCACCTGCATGTAAACTTTTACAAATAATGTTTATTCAGACAGTGAAACGTTACATGGCAGCGGTAACCTGGGTTTCCTGGCGCGTTGTAGAGCAGCCTGCCTGTGACTTCTGTCACACACAAGTGTGCTTTGCTGTATCATACCAACTCCGTGGGTAATGTGACGCGGTATGTCTCCAGAGGGGAGGGAGAAAAAGGGTTTTACTAGGGGATTGGAGCATATGGAGCGTGATCCTTTAGCTGGTGGGGATTGCTTTTCAGCGGTTTATGCGAGTTTAGGGAATCTCTGCTGCGTTCGGTATGATTCCGACCACAGCCTCAGCCCCCCTGCCTAGGAAAAGAGCAGGCGTGAGTACAACTCAACTCATCCCCATGTCCTTGGAGGAGAATAAAGCCGAACAGAAACTCCCCACGAACTCCTGCCAGCCGTGGGAATTGGAGTGGTCACTCTGGTCTGGGAACAGAAACAGGAGGATGGTGTTTAGGACTTGAGCAGTCAAATCTGAAAAATCTTTTAGGCATCTTTTTTAAATCCCTAAAAAATCTTTTAGGCAAGGAATGGCTCAGAGGCAGGAGTATCTCAGAGATACCTGAGTCATTTTAAGGCATCTCTTCCCTTTGGTCTGTGGTTAAACAATTTTTGAAAAGGCAAAGTCCAAAATAGCATCAATTTCTATGTGTGCTTCTATATATGAATTTCATACATTTTCCTTTTAAAAGTATAAATTGGGCATTTTCTACCAGTTGGAACTAAACTCACTCTTGCTAGAAATTAAGATTAGGAGATGTACAAAGCCAGCAGACTGCTCCTACAGCATGGGTGTGGGGAAGAGGAATTTCTAGTACTGACACAGGCGGCTTTTCTCTCTGATTTCTGTGCTCTCTTTCCTTCAGAGGGGAAAACCATAAATGTATTAACCTGTATAATGCCATTACACAAGTTCTTAGGGACATTCAACGAACCACTGATTTGAAGGGTTGATATCTCTGTCATTCTAACAGCATTTTTACCCATTAAGAAAAAATATTTTATCTGAGATACTAGCCAAAATACTTAAATTGTAAAAGAAAAGGAAAATCTTTACTCACTTAAGGTATTAAAAATGTAAATAGGATCATCCTAAATTGCACTGTGTAGGGAAAAATTGTGATTGCTGTGAATATTTTAGACAATAGAGTTACGTTTTGCTGTAAATAAATTTGGGGGTTTTTTCTGCCCTAATAAGTGTAATTGTAATATAGATATAGAGGAGAGCTGAAACTGAATTCTTAGAGAACAGAGTTGGTTTCAAATTGGTAAGGAAGAGACACTGTAACAGTGCAGATTTTCCTTTCTGCTGCTTATATTTAAAAAGTAACATTTATACAATGTCTTTGCAGTGACATAAAGATCTTCATAAAACCATATTTTTTGCTGTCTGAAGAGTAGTTTTCACAAGTATTTAAAATTTCTGTGGGAATGCTTCACAGATAAGATGCTTGTCTACTAACATGTATGTCAGGAGGCTTTTTTTTTGAATAACGGAATTTTCCAAAAGGGTATCTCGGCAGTGTTACGAAAGGAGTTGCAGCAGTAGCCTTTGGTATTTACTGTCTTGCATTTCTCGTGTTTTTTCAACACCATTTTTTCTGAGGGCTTTTTTTTTTCCACTGCATGTAATAGTACTTTAAACTGCTTCTTCCTTTGATACCTTAAACCTCATAGGAATTTAAATAGGCCCCTGTGAAAGTAATGCTTGAGCCTCATTCATATGTTCAGTTAGATCATTATTCCTATTAATGGCTTTAAGTGCTTAGATAGTAGATCAGCCTTTCGTGTCTTGAATTGCTTGTCATTTCTGCATAAATATGTTTCCAGAAACCGTTCCACATTATTTTTTCCTTTTTTTTTTTTATTCAGAAGCAATGAGTAATAATCTCTTTTTCTTATTATTTATTGGGTGGTGGAAAAGACATTCCATTGTTTTTTTCTAAGTTTAAAATATATACTGAGTTACTGGAAACAAACTGCAAAGCTGGCTAGCATCTGGTAACATGATATTTTTCAAAGGGCTGACATATGACTTAGAAGTGCCAGGTTTTTTTAACCATATTACCCTTCTACCTTGTTGAAGTGGTCATCAAGATACATAAAGAAAAAAGTTATTTAATTCATGGGAGAAAAGTTACACTGTTTGAGTACTCACATACTAGGTGCAGAACCATCAGTTATCCTCATCACGTCAGTTTGGATTTGATTATCATAGAAATGCATTGAATTACCAAACTGGAGCAATAGTAACTAAAGCTGATTCATTGTTATTGCTGTCAGTTGATGAGGACTGACTTATAAGCCATATGAATGGGTAGATTTATGCAAATATTGTTTTTATAACAGGAGAAGAAAAACGTGCAGCGGCCATTACGATGTGGGTGGTAGGATAGATGAGGATTTTTTTGATCCTTGTCTAGTAGCTTATGGTTGTTGTTTCATTTTTTAATGAATGTTATAAACAGGGTATCTTTTAAAAGTCTTTAATGTGTTTCCAAACATTTCATACAAGATTAAGCCTGACCATGTGAAACGATCTGGAAATTCCAAGCCTTAAATTTGACCCCAGAAATCATCCTTGCCTTTGGTATCTACCACCTCTTGAAATCTTTCTCTCCCCTTTTGTGCACGTGGAATATTTTCATCTTTAAAATGCAACTCCTGTATCTTTCTCCGAAAATAAGAAGGTTTCCAAGAAAGGAGAGTTATCTGCAGTTACGTGGAAAATGAGAGGGTGGAGTATGGGTACCCCGGTCTGTAATGAAATCACAAAGGCACATAGACAGCGTGTGAAACTGAAACAGCTGAAAACTGACTCTGTCAAAAATATAATGCACTTTCAGCAGTGAACAACTGTTTCTGAAAGGTCACTGCATAGTTCATTAAAACTGTATTTAGTACTAGCAAGGCTTGTGAAGGCAGATCAGAATATAAGGCAACAGCCTATAAATCAATAGACCTTTAAAGCAAATATTTGGGGAGTGTTTAGAACCATTTTATAGATTATATCTGATCATTATGCAGAAATGTACCATTTTGGTTTTTCTTGCTCTAGAAATTAATTACTTTAAACCATTTATCTTCTAAATTTTATACATACACACACACATATATGTAAGGTCCTCTCTGTAGATCTGTTATTTTTATTTCATCTATATACGATATTTAAACTTACAAATATTTACTTTTGTTTTCTTTTCTTTTCAAATGATGTCCATCAGGATGCATTAGTTTAATCAAGATACTTTACACATTCACTGTGGTCTACGCTTAATGATCAGTGGATCATAAGATCCAGAAGGGGATGACTGCAGACCTACAGAAGGCAGGATGCTTCAGCAAAATAGTTTCATTGTGGCAGAGGTGGAAACTAACAAGTGGTTCCTGTTTTCAGTATTAATCATACACGTTTTATTATAGGAGAACAGTTCTTTATTCGTGGCTGCAGTTTTGAGCAGTGTGAAAATTTGGAGAGGAAAAAAGGCTCCGTGCGCCATCTAGTGGCAATGCTCAGGTGGTCTTGCTAAATTTCAGTTCTTTGCATAAACGAGACGCTGCTAGTGATGCGTTCAGTTCAAAACGTTAGCTGTAGTTTCTCCTTACAATTGCCATTTTCTTCTAAAGCACATCCCTTTAACTTGGAGATGGCAGAATTCTCTACCTGAGCTAAAGGAATACATCACACCAGCATCTGAAATTTTCCAAGAATTACTGACTTAGAAGTGTTGCCACTCCAGCCGACAGCCCCATTGCTGTGTGGAAGAACACTAATTTCTGTGTGCATGGGCTAGTTACTGGTAACACTTGGTGTTATTTTTTAAGTGTTTTAAGACTTCACTTTTATGTAACTGGCATTACCGTCTTTAGAAACCGAGAAATCCTGGGAAAAGAAGTTATTCTTGACATTTCTGTCCTTTGATAATGAAAATACATATTGTCTCTGCTTTAGATCTCTCAGAAAATTACAATAAGATACCTATTTTTAAAAAAAACCCATAATTTATTTATTTTTAGAGAAATCCAAGACCAGTGACTCACCAATTCCAACAAAATTTAGATTACTACAAAGCACGTGGAGCAGACTTGATGAACAAAACCCGGTAAGCTATTTCTGAATATGTGTTCACTGAACTAAGACCTTACATGAACAAAATGTTTTGGAAGTCACTTTTATCCCAAGCAGGAGCTACATAAGCAGGACTAGAAGCAGATGCATCTATTTCATGGCATTTATTTTTAATCTTTACCTTGCCTATTATTACATGAAAAAAGAAAGGTTTACAAATAGCATTGTAGTCAGCTTGCTGGCATTTTTTTAAGGCTAAGGACATTAGTATGCCTTGATGCATACACTAAAAGCAGGGGGTAAAACGTTGCCAATGTGAATTCTGCAGCTGAACTACTTCTGATAATCCATCTAATCACAATGTGGAGTGTCCATGTATCAGAAGCGGTGCAAATTAAATCAAATGAATGTTTGAAGTGATTGATACTAAACCCTTCTGCAGCGTTCCTCCCTTGTTTTAGAAACAGTTGGTATGTCTACAGCTACAATTCTTTGCCAAAGCAATTTTATCTGGTGGTCATGAGTGTAGAGGTGCCCGTGACCCAACTGGGAGGCCACGATGTGGGTGCCGCAGGATTGCTGGTGGCCAGTGGCTGCTGTTGGCTGCTGTTGGCTGCAGGGCATGAGGCAATGCCTTGCTTTGGTTCATACTGTGACAGGAGGCTTCCTGGAGTGCACATGGCCCCAGCCATGCACAGTGCCTGCTGATTCAAAGGAACTTGCTGGCTTTCAGACGTTTGCACCTCTGTCAAGTTCTGTTTAAATCAGTTACATTAAAAGCTAGCTAAAATTAAAGTAGGGTGGATTAAAATGATCTTAAAAATGAAATTAAGCTGAGCAGAGTGACTGCAAAGGCATCTTTTTTTTTTTTTTAAATTTTTAAAAGCGGGCTTTAAAATCAGTTAGAGTCAAAAAAATCACTGGATTCTATTGCATTTTCTTAATGTTTTTACTTGTTTAGGCATTTCAAAAATGGTCTCAGGAGTTGCCTGAACTAGAAAAATAAGCTATTTCAAAACTCCAAAAGAAACATTTAAAGAATTTTGAAAAACGAAATCAATCATAAAGCCCAAGCAAGAATTACACCTATTGGAAATCTAAATTTTAAGGAAACAAATATATATAAATTTACACACACACAGAACAGACACCAAAGGAGAAGAGAAATTGTTTAGAATCATTCAGATAGAGAAATAACTGGTATAAATCCACCTCAACAGGGGAACACTTAGAGTAGGTTGAATGTGGTAAATCTGTTCAAGATTGGGCTAAAGAGAGAAGTGGAAGATGTAACATTAGGAAATGTTTCTGCAGCCAGCAGAGAGATGGATTCGATCAGCTATCAGGTCTTTTTCATCTTTAATTCCACAGGCTCAATGATATATTTAAAATATCCTGGCAAATCTCTAATAGATATTGCTTATTTTATAATATATAAATCTTTTTAATCCATCATATTCATATATTTGTCTCTCGTGTCTCATAATGGCTACTTACTGAAGAGAGAAATGCCTTTGAATAAGGCTTGCTTAAAACAAAACATTTTCATCTTCGCAGAAAACTGCAGAGATTGAATCATCTTCCTACTGCTAGTTTAAAAATATGCTATTCACAGTCAAGGTCAATGATGCTTATTGTGATGAAACAAAATTGTTTGCTTCATAGATGGAATTCACGTCTCCTTGATACTCAGATTCTTAAACTGATGCCTTACTTTTAAATGCATCTGCTGATAACTCTACAACTTAATCAATCAGCATTTTTCTTGTAATTGTTGTGCATGTCTGGTACATTTAGATGGCTAAAATGTAGGCATTGTGTTTAATGGCTGTAATCATCCTTTGCATTAATATATCAGACGTTTAAATGTTAAGAAACAACATTGTTCATATTTTCCTGAACTTCAGCTCAGTTTTACCATACCTCCTCCAGACATCTAGCACCTCACTATTGTTCACTTTCTGAAGCTATGATTCAGAGAAAACATTTACTTCGGACAACCTCTTGACAAGAAGTTTAGATAGCATCATTATTTATTTCTCATATGTGTATGTGCGCTGAGCTGATCATTAGCAGTGTCAATGACAGCAGAGCCAAATCACAGATGGTTATTAGGAGCTGTGATAACTATCCTCTCTAGTTCTTAAATAATTATAAAACATTATTGCACATTATTGTTAAAAGCATACATCATATTTTGGACATAACATCTTAGAGAATTTTTTTAATGTTTATTATTCATGTAAAGTGAAGTTTCTCGAAAAGTCTCTTTCCAACCCTCCAAAAATGCCAATAAATTAACTTCACCTGGTGAAGTTCAAGCATATATCAAAGCAGCAAGTGAAATGGCATAGAAGGAAAACTAATTCTTTTTATTAAGCAAAATATAGTTGAAAAAAAGAAGAAACAAGAAGGAAACAAGGTGGTGGATGTAACTACACAAGCCTCTGTATAAGCTTGGTCTCCTGCCTCTGTGGACCATCATGATCCCAATGATGCAGTTAGCTCAAAGCATCTAGTGGCTTTGTTGCCTGAGTAGCTGTGAAAGAAAAATATTTGCTACCAGTAAATGTCATATTTTGTGCAAAGTCAAGGGATTTTTCTTTTTTTACTGATCATCAAGGATCTGGAGACAAATACAGAAATAAGAGCGAAATCAAAATTATTTTCCAGGTGCCTGCGCAAGGTACAAGTCACCCACGTTAATTAATTTGTCATTTATTTTTTTGGGTAAAGTTCCACAAAACATTGTGAAACTGCTTTTCCTCAGTACAGTGGAACAGTATTATTTTTAATTAAATGTGCTTCTTACGGCTATTTATATCACTGAAGTGCTGATCAGTAAAATAAAACCTCAGGAGTGGAAAGGTCTCTGTGACTGTGATACATTTCTCTGAAGGGTATTTCAAGAATTAATTCTATAAAACAGGAAAATATTGCATGAATAAGTAGGAATGGCTTTGCTGGTCTCTGGGATATGTGAACACTTCTGCTGGAATTAGAAGCTTCTTTGCCTCTTTATTTTAAACAGATTTAACGGTTTGACAGTTTCCTCATTCTTAATGTTGCATGTAACTGAAGTGAATTAAATAGCCACTGTAGTTAAAAATAAAAAGTAACAATGATAAGGATCGTGATCTGGTATATGCATTACATCCGGAAGCCATTCTTCAGCCTTTTGGAAATGAGGATTCCTGTTAAAAAACACGTGGCTTGAAGTGGCTGGGCTGGGCAGAAGGTGGAGTAAGTGCAAGAGACATCTCACTCTGCCAACCTAAAAATACAGTCTAGAGTTAGTTTTGCTTGTTGAAAGAAATGTCTGGGTTTGAGTTATTTTTAACATTTAAGAGAATTTAATCTAGCAGAAGTAAATATTAAAGCAGTCTTTGATTCAAAGCAGTCCCAGAAGCCAGTTTTATGAAGTTTGGGGTGCTTTAGAGCTTGGATTGGTTTTTGCCACTCTCTAATTTTTTTCATTTAAGAAGGCAAATTAGGAAAACTGGTGCAAACTTGCTTTGTGTGGGGTTAGTTTGTATTTAAGGGCCAAAACAATTTGTCCACTTCTGGGTGCAACAACTCACACCGCATGCAGTCCCCATGGTCCCTGTGTGTATTCCAGTGTAACTGTGGTAGCACACGCTCTTTGTCGTGTTCAAATCTTGGAATTCTTTTCCCCCCATTTTTGGAGAACAATGCATGCACTGCTGTGTCTGTCCAAGCTGTTGCCAAGGATGTGATGATTCCTTCTCCTCTTTCCACAGCGCCAGTGCTAAAGCTGCCCCACTGAACATTAACAAAGTCTCCAACAGCTTACTGAATTTTGGCCGAAAGCTCATTGCTCCAGCCATGGCTTCAGGAGGGTCTGTGGGTGCTCCCGCCGGTGGGAGCAGCTTTCCTCCCCCTGCAATACCCATCAGAAGCGCAGTGGAAACCCCCCAGCACCACCAGCACCACCACCAGGCACAGCAGCAGAGGATGATGAAGTCTGAAAGCATGCCAGTTCAGCTGGGCAAAGGTAAAGGTGAAAGCTGGGGCAGTGCCACGGCAGAGGGAAGCTTTGCCCTACACTGTAAGGACTGAAGGAAGTTTTTTTGCTGATGTTGTATTGATGGGGACATATTTGGAGGGAACAGCAAAAGCAGAATTTTACATCCCTGCTAAGTACAACCGCACATTTGCAGTGTAATATGGAATGGGATGTTATCTCCAGAAGGTACAAATACCACAGGAAGTTTTGAACCTTTAAAAAAACATTAACCAGAAGTTGCATCAGATGTAACAACAAATATATCTTACAGTAAACATTAGCCAATTAATTTTTCAGGCTTTTAAATGCAACATATTTGTAACTGTAAGACTGATTTCATATAGGCTTTTTCAGGTTATTGGCACAAATCCCATGCATGACAATATTAGCCAAATACAAGTGGAAGAAGTTAGATCAATTAGTGAGTAATTCTTAATAAACAAAATCTTATTCCCTTTAGAATGTGTGGAGCTTATTTGAGAAGTTACGTGAACAGTAACATGTATTTGCCTCTTAATAATTTGTGATGGCTCCCTGCACTTTCTCTCTTTGGTAGAGGCTACTTCTTTTTCTTGAACCTAGTCTTTGTATTTCTCAAGGACAGTTTATTCAAGCAACAGTCACAAGCTCAGCTTTGGTAGGGGTATGTAGAGTGGTACGGTATCCGCTGCTTCCAGCAACTTGGCCTTGGTAATGGTCCTATGTTTGAGGACTGGTGCTGGCTGGCCCAAACATTGCATCATATTTGAAAGGGTAAGAGAAGGGAAATAGCACTTTGTAGATTAAGTTGGTGTCCTGACCTATATGGTCCAAAGTCATTCCTTTCATGATGCATCTCATCCCCAGCAGACATGGAGGGAGCAGAATTCAGAGAGAATTCAAGACTGTTGTCTCAAGCTGGAGGGATGCAGGTACTTTTGAAGGGTCACTAAAGCTGCTTGGCAGCTTCTTTCAGGATCCTAGAACAATCTCAGAAACTGCTCCAGCAAGGGATTTACAGTCCCTGATGCTGTGCAAGCATGAAACCGAAACACAGTGATTCCTCTGCTGTGCAGTAGCCTCACTTGGTTTGTAGTTACTTTTGCCATGTATGGTCCTGCTTGAGACCTTGATGCAAATCCTGCTGACGTCAGTGGAAATAAAATTAGGTGTGAAACTAAATCGTTCCCACAGTTTTGGATAGGATCTTTCGTTTGCTTTTTAAAAACAAGCTATCCATAGTTCCCGTATCACGTGTCTGGGTTTTTGCCTTTTGTGTTGCAAATTGGTCCTCAGATAATTACTTTATTTTCCCTACTTCATATGAAAAAATTGTAAAATTTGGAGCAATTTCTGTAGGTGGAATCAATGGCAGCTTAATCTTAATCTAGCTGGTGAAGGAGGACCCTGTTTACACTTGTATGTGCCAACTAACATGTTGCATCATCTGGAAGTACACCTGATGCTTTCCATACAAGAATCAAAATTTTCAAATGCAGTTATATTGGGTCATTGTCATGTATAAACTGTGCACGTATTTCTGAATCATCAAGAATACAGAGATTTGGTAAAGTTACCAAGAAATTATGCAAATTGATGACATCGGGTGCAAAGCATTTGCATGGTAAGAGGAAATTAAACATACTGCAATACTACAGTACCTGCAGCTTCCTCTCACTCTATTCTGTCTATCCGTATTTCTACACCACTTGCGAAAGTAATTTAAAGATGACAGATGTAAATATACTTCTATTTAATAGGTTGAGATGACAGTGAATTTTATTTTACATATTAGTGCCATGCTTGTCATTCCAGACCAGTACAGTTATCAGTATATTCTCTGCAGTTGGAAAGAAATTGTGCATGATGGCAGCTAACCACGTTTGCTGTATTTTATATTTTCAAGAGAAATGTAAATGGCAGTGGAAATCTCTTGGAGGCTGCCCAGTGAATTCCCAATGAAGTAAGTTTAAATGTAGCAAAAGCTTAGCAAAAAAAAAAAAAAAAACCCTGTGGAAGAAAAANAGGTTAAAAAGACCAGTGCATCACCATCTCTGCCACATCTTAAAAATGAAAGTAACTTCTCAACTTCTATGCAAAAGGACAGCAGCATTGACCACCTCAAGAAAGCACTGTTCAGCATTGCTGGAGGATGAGGGCACTCCCCACAGCTCTGAGAAGTTGTGGACACTTCTCTCCCAGGCATTAGGATTTAAGATTTAGGTTATACCCATACACAGAGAAGCTCTCATTCCACTCCTGTTTGTGCAGAACTTCTTACATGCCTTTTTACCTTCTGCACTGCTTTTTTTTCAAATTCTGGATTCTGCTCTAGCCTTTGAGTATCTAGAAACTATTTGGTCTGTAACTGTAAGGCTCCCAAGTTACTGCCTAGCTATCACTAGTTGTCTTTCCTTCCTGTTCTTCACTGTGTTTTCACCTCCTTGCAGCCTCCTGGAGCTTGGTTATTTATCTGAGATAGGCCAAGGTGTGGATTTAAGGCTTAAATGGATAGGCCTTTGCACATGCAGGTGATCATGAATGAGCTCAGCAAAGCTCTGTTGAACAACTTAACAGACTGAAGTGCTCTTAAGTCTGACAGACATCGAATCAGTAAAGGAAGTTACCCTCTTGTATTATAGAAGTCTTTTCAGGTTTTGAACGCTCAAGTAGTGCTGATAATTTAAATTAATATGTAGAGGGTTATGAGTTCGAAGAGATAAAATTAATTGCCTGAACTACTTTTTTATTAAGTGTGAAGAAGAAATGTAGTGCAGGACTGGCAACATAATCCTATCCCATCTTTAACGGGTCTGTTTAGGCAGTTACAACAAACCCGGCAGCAGTAACAGGTGTCATTCGTGCTGTCACCTCCAGGGGTAGCTTGTGCTGTGCTCTAGAAGAGGGATGGATGGTTTACAGAAGCGATGGTAACTGTTTCTCACTCCGAAGTTTTGGTGTCTGCTGAATTTCTCGAAGAAAAAAATGCACATAATTTAGATAATGTAAACGTAAAAACAACAGACTACTATTAAAAACAACAACAAAAAAGAAACCAAACAAACCACCAAACACATAATTGTAAGCCTGTAATTCCAGATGAGTCTTCACCATCACAAATCACAGCTGAATGAAGTATCCAGACACCTAATTGGAAATTCAGTTCCTCCTAATAATATACTAATCCCATTCAGCCTGTCCTCAGCGCAGAAGAAGATTGGGTATCATTACTGCTTACTTATGCAAGGTGGCCTGCTAATAGAGAAGGGATTAAAATATTTTCGTGATCCTACACAATGAAGGAATTCACTGGCACAACGTTTAAATTCAAATCTTGAGTTCATTGGATTGTCAGTTGAGTTTATTCTCTTGAAAGACAAAACTATTGATAATCAGAAATTCTGATTATCAGAAAGCAGAAATGTTGCCCTTCAAGTTCCACTTGATTCATGAGCATTTAGAAACTGAATAGTCTTTGATTACCAAATGGCAGTGTTTTGCCAGAAAAAAAATGCATTTCTCTTTCACTTTGTCCCCTGTACTGCCAGGTAACGTTTTCCTTTTAGGTCCCTTCACGCTGAAACCCCAAAGACTTTTTTGGGAATGCTGTTTTATCACAAGGACACATTAGAGGACTGGTTTGAAGATGAAGTTCTGCCAAAGCTGTGATCAGCTATTTAAAGCGTTTCCAGGCTACTGTTTGTTTTTATCAGTTGATACTTCTGTGGTATTTCTTATAATATGAACAGAATTTCCACAGGTGCTGAATAGGCCCTAAAGAAATTATTTCCCTATTTAGAATTATTTATGAACTGGAAAATTAGTATGGTTTTTCAGAGGGGGAAAAAGAAGTTGTCCTTACTAATAGCAGAACTGAATAAAAAGGAAAGAAATAAACCCCTGATTAACAATTTTTTTTCCTTTTAAAAAATATAAATACTTGTATTCTTAGCTAATTATGAAATTTTACTGACAGGAAGAATATGATGCTCTCAGACTAGCAGAATGACTCTGTTGGTGGAAAGTACCAGAAACAAAATGGGTTTGATTGTTTGCTTCAGTTCTGCTTTTAATATAATTGGTCGTTTTCACACGTGTCTGAATGCAACCTGTAATGCTCTGATTACTAAAACTTCCCGTTTGTTTGTTTTTTCCTGCTCTTACAATATCATTCATGCTCGAAGCGGGGTCTTCCAGCTAAAAACCCCAAAACTGCAGCACATCACCCTTGTTCAGGAGACCTTCTAACGCTGTTGTTTGTTTGCCAGGCGAGGCAGGCGCAGGCAACGATGCTGCAGGCAGCGATGCTGGGCTGCCGGTCCCCGCGCAGCATCCCCCTGCCCTCCCAGGTATCTGTCTGTGCCTGCGGCGTTCCCCCCTTCTCCTCTCCCACGGCTGCCCAGCCACCCCCCGCGGGTTTCTCCATGCGTGGCGTCTCCATTCACCGCCATTGTCCTTCCACCGAGTGGCACTGTTGTGTAGAGAGAAAAAAAGCAGCCTGGCTCTATCGCTCCCTGGCTGTGCTGTGTGTGGCCCTTCCGTTGCATCCGCCGTACGCCAGCATCCATCTTCGTTAAAAATTGTGTGTTTGCCTTGTCCTCTGTAGCCCATTTCACAGTTTGTCATGTGGGGTGAGTCGACCATCAGTGTCTCATTTCATTGCGTCACTCCCCTGTGGCTAAATTTGGGGCAGGGATTTTGAGCTGAACATCACCTTTAATGCACTTGGCTGAAGAGGAACTCACCTGCCTCAGCCTGAAGAAATAGGCATAGGGATTTGTGTGATGCGATGGTTTGAGTAAGTTTGAAAAGTGCTGGAAGCCTTTGTTCCAGTTTCTGTATAGGAGAAAAAGGGAAACTAATTTATCTGATGTTTAAAAGTTTTATAAAACTCATGCCACACTTTGTGCAAATTTTAGTACTCTACATCCTGACTATGGCAAATGCAGAGTAATAGATGAGCAGATCCGAATGGGTTTGAATTATATATAGATCCTGCCTTACTTCTGTTCTTCTTGGTACCTTCGTCCTTGCTCTCATTGTAACTGTGGAAGCTATTGTAAGGGCCAGGCTGAATGAGACATCAGTTCTGTATGCCTTTTGTGCTTCTTCCTCTGGTTTTTCATATATTTCAATAGAGACCTCCGAAGTTCATGGTTTTCTCTCCTATAACTTAACTCAAACTTAGGAAGACCTGCACCTTGCTTTTCTTTCAGTGTAAGTCTTCTCCACTCCCCTCATCATCATCTCACTTTATTATAATCCTAATTACTGATCACATTGCATTTAAACTTTCCATCTTCTTTTCAAGACATCGCATGTCTCCACCCTCTGCCCATCCAGCAGTGCCAACAGTTGAGTCACTTTTCCCACTGCTCATCCATGTATTTTCCAAACGGTTTTGAGACAGTGGGTTTGTAACCCTGGGGTCAGCCCCAGCAATCATTAGCAACAGGCGAGTACCGAGCAGTTAGAACCCAGCGTACGGACATAACACTCGTTCCTCCTTTTCACCTCAGGAGGGGGTGTATTTTTAGAGGGTGATATCCTGTGCATCGTTACAGTGAACTGTTTTTGCATTTTAGTGTGCATGTATATATATTTTTGAGACATCCTACACAGTAATGTGTTCTGACTACTGCTTACATCAGGGATCGTCAGCTATTTGTTCTCTGTGCCTTATAAGCATTTATTTGATTTCCATGATTGGGGTTTCTTCAGCCTGGTTCATATAGGCTTTAGGACCTTCTGGTATACGCTTAGACAGTCAGATTAGATTTTTCTAATCTTCTTTTAAGGAGGCATAATGTATTTACCTGAGATTGATAGAATGAGAGAGGAAAATGAGAGTTTTGGTTCAGTTATATTCTCAGGTTGCCGATTAAAATGCTAAGGAAGAAGGTGATGAGTTTGGTTAGTTAGTTAACTGTAGTTCATTGCATCACTTTATATATTTGGATTGATACATAGAAGGTAAGGCTTCTGTTCTTTTTGTTCTTTTGGTTTTGTTTTTTTCTCCTGAGGAATAATCCAAAATTAGAAACTCTTGAATGACCTTCTTGTTAAGCTGTTGAGTGAGGAGAACATACTGCGCTGCTTAGTAAGAAAGATGCAGAATCAGTGAGACGCAGGACAGAGAAGATATAAATGGCATTGTTTGTAATCCTCCTGAGGGCCTGAAATCTCTGCGTTGGTGCTAGAATGTTATCTCCAAAGTTACCTGTGGGTTGTTAACACCTCAGAAATCAGTGCAGACGTCATAGATCTCAAAGAGTCAAAAGCGCTGTGGTGACTCCAGTTCTTAGAGCAGCTCCACTAAACTTCTGTGTTGGGAAAATGATGGGTGAGGTTTTTGTTACATTAAGGAACACGTGTACGATTGGAGTGACTTGTCTTTCAGCTTTCTTCTATTTTTGTAAAAGCGATGACTCCTCTGGAAATTGGAAAAGCCTATTACAATCCAAGAACTCTGCTTTATGACTTGCAACACACTGTAATTATTCATAAGTGCTAATCTCTCTGTCTTGATTAATTCTTAATCACATCGCCAAATAACCTTATGTCACACTGCTGTTCACAGGGTTCGAGTCAGAGTAAAAATTTAGTGTTTCTTGATGGTCATTTTCTCAGATTTGTTTATTCATGCAGAAAGGTCAGGTGCATCTGAAGCTTTCTTCTTGCCTGAGTATAAAGCATACAGAAGTAGGTTTTTTATCACTTCTGTTTAATGCATGTTTATCTTAGTTTTATTACATCTTGTTTTGTTTTTATTTTTCATCTCCATTATATTTTATCGTCCACAAGAACCAGGTTAGTCAAAGCTCTTGGTGTCATTTGAGCAAATTCCTTTTTAGGGCAGCTGTATTGTTCTGTACACAAATTCCCAGCTATACATAGTTCTTTTGTTTGGTTATGCTAGTTGCATATTCCTTACCTCTAAATGACGATCCATGTTTTGAAGTGTAGCTGTTTAGTAAGCAAAGCAGTGGCCGTAAACACAGTTCTCCGTCTTTTCAGTTGCCTATTATATTTTGAACTTCTTCCTTCCTTAGAGTTGAAAGACAGAATATAGAAAACAATATCCTTACAAACCGTTTTTCCATCATTTTACCAAGCTGTATTATTTCATGTGCATAGGTTCCTCAAATACATTTGAACTATCACATTCATATTTGCAGGTGAAGTGGTCTAAGCCTGTCCCTGCTTACTGCAGCAGGGTTGGACTAGATGACCTCTAAAGGTGCCTTCCAACCTATCACATTCTATGATTCTGTAATTCTAGCACTGGCCACAGAGGATGAGTATATGGAAAACATATATTGCTCCTTGTTTAACTTTCTTAAAAAAAAAAAAAAGAAAAGCTTGATCCTGTGTGGAAGATACCGTCTTATTACTAGGATGGGAAAGAGAGCCCAGTTAGTCTGATTTATACATAATAAAATATTTTTTCATTGTACTTTATTCTGTCCTCCAAACAGATTTTTAACATTTATGTTTAGCATTTATATTGGCTGCTGTGGCTTGGCTGTGTGACTTTCTTTTGTAAATGCTTTGTCTGCTAAAATACGTCATTTCATCTATTTCAAAAGTATTTTTTAAATTTTACGTACTGTAAAACCACACTTCTATTGTAAATCACCATTGTGAAATGCATGAAAAATCTCCTTACATAAAGGCATGGTAAGGATAATGGAGTTACCAAGTCTCCTAAAATTAGAAATCTTCTAAAAACTTCTTTGTGACTGAATTGTTGTTTGCCATACAGTGTTTTGTCCTTTTCCATCTTCAGAATTATTTACAGAATCGGAGATTCATCCTCACCTGGTTGATGCATATCCCTTTTCTCTATAAATTTGAAGGCAAAAATTAAGTCAGATCTACAGCCTCCCATCTCCCACACTTTAAGGAAGATGTTCAGACTAAGTGGTAGGTGGTGAGTGACATGGGGAAGGCTGGGAAGAAACAGAAAAATGCAAAATGCAGTTGAACGAAGTTGGTGAGAAGGAAAGGATATATGAAGGAAAAAAAGCAGAAGAGGCAATTGGAGGTGTCTGAAGAAGAGGAGGAGGCAGGCAGAAGAAGGTCCACAGGAGTATGAGAAGCAGGATGTCAAATGTAGGAGGGTCATGGGAGAGAAGAGTAAAGTCAAGTAGAAGAGAACGAAGGATACGGTGGAAAACAGTTTATATAACCAGAAAACACTGAGAATATTATACTTAGATCCTTTCTGGGGTTAGATTCTTTTTGGTCTGTTTTGTCACATGTGATGTTTTATTCTTTGCTTGTTCAGCCTCTTTACATTTAGCAGTCTTCTTGCTAAGAGGATATTTCAGATAGATCTACATTTATTCCTTTAAGAAAATGTTAATTGCTTGTTTAATGTGGCTGCAGCTGTGGGATGCATACTGCATAGGTCACACACCATGGAGAACAAGGCTTGGGCTTTGTCCCCACCTGGCAGGTGGCCGAGTTTGGCACCGCTGACTTCCACGCCACTTCCAGGACAATCACCATTCTAGGTCTTAAATGACTGAATTAAATTAAGACGTTTCTGTATGAGTAGGTTTTGCTAGTTGTTTCCTTTTGTTTGAAATGTTTGATCTCAACAGAGCTGTTTTCCTTTTGTATCTAACTCTGAATTTCTTTGTGTTTCCTCTGGTCTTTTCTGCCTCTGTTTTCTTTCATTTCTTTGTCTTCTAGTTTTATTTCTCTAGAAACCTGTAGCATGGCGGAAGGCCACAGTGCATAATGATGGGGAGACTAACCCATTCTAGAAAATGAGTTAGTTTTGTATTTTCAGAGTTGGTAGTGCATCCAGAATGACAAGACACTAAATTCATTGTAAGGTCTGTGCAATAATACATGGCATATCTGGGAGTGTAACTGGCAAAGAGGGTGGGAGCAGCTCAGAGCAAAGAAGGATGCGCCTCTGGCATCTGCGAGGGAGGTGGTTTCGCATTCAATCACAGCCTTGCAAAGAAAATGCAGCTGCACCTGTGACATCTGAATGATTTAGTTTCAGAGGATTGTTCTTGATGCTATAGACAGTAGCATGAAAAACACAGGAAAAGAAAAGGAAAGGAAAAAGGGAGAACATAGACAGACACATCAGCAAGAATAGCTGACACACAGGGGAAGGGAAGAATCGTAGAACTTCCATTTTACACCCTATTTCACTTTTCAGAATGGAAAATGCTAGAACTACATTGTTCACACTAGGTTAATTTCTTCATGAACCTAGTTGAAAGTTTTTTTTAAACTAGCAACTGCCCTAATGCAAGATTTTCTTAATGAAAATTAATGAAAATCTGACACATTGGGTTTTAATTCTGCAGCTATTCAAAATAACATTTGAAGTTAAATATGTCAAAACACTTTATGGGCCTCAACTGAACCAAATGGTCCTTACCAAAGGCTGCCTGACTGCATACTGTCATGGTGAAACGGCCCAGGCATCTGCCCAGATGTCTTCACTAAGACAGTGGGCAACACTAGATTCTTTGGGAAAGCTGCATGAAATATCAATAAGTAGATATCAAGTGGACTTCATCAAAATGTCTTTTAGGTGGAGCTGGCATTAAAATGTGGAGCATAAGGATGTACATTCTTCTCCAAACTTACTTTTTCCTGTTGTAATCTAGACACTGTCATCTCGATGTTCAATGTCCAACTCATTCTTGGAATCTGATGATCTTATTCTTAGCTTTGTTTGCCATGTTCTGTAGTTTATTTATTGAGAGTAAAAGGATTTCCTTTGCAGTGTTGATGACATCAGATTATATTTTTGTTGTTGCTGTTGTGAGATGGTAGTTTCGCTCATTTTACCACACAGGGAAGAGTTTATGGATATAATAGAGTATGTATATTGAAATAGTTTTATTTATTTATATATATATATATATATATATATACACTCACATATATATGTATATATATAGTTTAGCATATATACATACACTATATATAGTGTGTTTGGGTATATATCTATATATACACTGTGGTTTTGTATTGTTCTGTCATACAAAAGTTAAGTTCCATGTATGTCAGAATAGTCCTTCGATCTCACAGTGCATGCTGACACACTTCAACATTTCATTCCGTGTTGAGCTATTTGTGAATCTCAGTCAATGTCAGTTAAGACAAGGAAATATTTACAAGGAAAATAAACTGCCCATAGATTAATCCTTTTGTTACTTTACACTTGGTTTACAGGCCAAAGTTCAAAAATCATCAGCTCATCCCCAAGCATAGAGAGCTTGCCTGGAGGACGTGAATTTACAGGCTCTCCACCACTGTCTGCATCAAAAAAGGATTCCTTTTTCAGTACAATCTCCCGCTCCCGTTCCCAAAGCAAAACTATGAGCAGAAAAGAATCGGTAAGTTCTTCAACTTTTTAAGCTATTTTAATGTCACACTGCATTACTTGTTAGACCAAATAATTTCTCCCATTCATTAAGCACTTGCAGTTGAAAATGTTTCCCTATGTACACTTTAATGACAAAAGCAGAAATAAACTATTTAAACTGTTTCCGTTGAGCAACATCTCCATTATGGCTTCCAGCCCATAGTCCTACCTGAAATGAAACCAAAAGTCCCCGTTGCCTCTGAGAAAGAGAAGTCCTGTAAATTTATTTGCTTTGTTAGACTTTTGGTGTAGTCTCAAAGTTAATAAACAGTCCGGTGGGGAGTGCAAATGCTCAGCAGATCCAAACACGTCCATCTGTTGTCCCTGAAATTCCTTAATACATTAGAGGTTTCCCAGTGTCGGTAGCATCTGTAGTCTGCAGTCACAGTTCTATTTCTTGCACAGCCCTGACCTGCCATTTGGCCACAGGATACTATTATTTAAACAGATTGTTTTCGTCTAAGAAAATTGTCTCTTATCATTGGGTGTGTTCCAAAGAAATTCTCATCCTGTCAAAGATATTTTAGGAGAGCTACTTTGGTTTGGTAAACCTCATTTGCCATGGAGCAGGAGGATTCTTCTTTACTTTATGTACACATTTCCCTTTGTCTTTCTGCTAATTAGTAACCAGCTCCATAGTAAGTGGAAAAAGTTGGGGGGGGTTGTAAGATGAAGGCGTAATGGGCTTGTCCATTCCATTTTCACAAATGTATGCTCGTATAACTTCCTGTTGATTTGGGTAAATAGGAATTATAGTAGCAGTATGTCTGTGTTACTCCATTCTTCAGGTGTTCAGACATAGCATGCAGAAGTTTAATCTGAACTTCTCAGCATCTGAACAGCAGAATCTTTAAGACACATCATATTTTTAATTTGATATTTAAATCAATGCACGTGTTTTAATGAATTGCAAAACTTTGTTCACTTTTTGTTCGCTGAAAGAGAGTTTAATTCTTGTTCCACATGCTTTAATGTTGCTTAAAGAAAAGCTGTGTTTTGTGGTTAGTCAACAAGAAACTGTAATTTTGGTTTCTGTTCATTTAAGACATATTGAATTGAATTTAAAAGCTAAAACAACTTAGTCTCTCTCCAGCTGTCCTCGTGAGTTAAAGAAAAATAAACATATCAGTATTGATTTTTTCTTTTTGTGTGGCTTAACAAGATCTAAATCGAGCTATCATTTGCAACTATTGTTCAGGTCAGAACTTTAGGGATTTGTACTAGTGGAGTAAGAATAATTCCTCCTTAGTTCTTAATAGAAAACATAGAAGAATTTTACATAATATTCATGCTCACTTAGAATTCATTTACAGTTAACAAGTTTTTCAGGTAAACAATTTCCCAAATTTGTGATATTTTGTTAACTGGTTTACATTTTTACATTTGTCCATAATAATTAGCTAGATATGTTACTAAGTAGTGGGGAAATTCCGTATGTCAGAATATGGCCACACATCAAGCACTTTATTAAAAGATGCTTTTAATATCAGTCATTCTTGACGTAACAGATTAAAGAGAGTTGATTTCCCCTTCATCTTTATACTTCTAATTAATGCCCTTCCCAAGGAAAGTGGAAATAGAATACATATAAAAAATGCATCCTTCAACATGGGGTTGAAAAGAAAGATGTTTTAACAGACCATAGGCCATTACTGTAACATTGTCATGAGAAGAACAGGTATGTCATCAACACAGGTCATACCTTTAGTATTGTGTCCAGTTCTGGGCTCCCCAGTACAAGAGAGACATGGACATGCTGGAGAGAGTCCAGAGAAGGGCCACCAAGATGATGGAGGGAACGGAGCATCTCTCCTGTGAGGAAAGACAGAGAGAGCAGGGAGCATTCATCCTGGAGAAGAGAAGTCTCTGGGGATCCCATCAATGTGTATAGATATCTGAAGGGAGGGTGCAAGGAGGATGGAGCCAGGCTTTTCTCAGTGGTGCTCAGTGACAAGACCCTAAGCAATTGGCACAAAAATTAATCACAGGAGGCTCTATCTGAACATCAGGAGATGTTTTTTCACTGTGAGGGTGACTGAGCATGGGCACAGGTTGTCTAGGGAGTTTGTGGAGTCTCCATCCTTGGAGACAGTCAAAGGCTGCCTGGACACAATCCTGGGCAACTGGCTGTAGGTGAACTTGCTTGAGCAGGGGCTTGGTCAAGATGATATTCAGAGGTCTCTTCTAACCTCAACCAGTCTGTGATTCTGTAACAGGGTAAACTGGAATGTTACGTGTCTAAATTCTTTCTTTCCTATAGGCTGTCCAACAATCTGGATTTTTTGTGGGAGAGTTGTAATAAAAATTGATACTTAACTTGATTCATTGCCTCCAGGAATAGGATGTGCCCATCTCTCATATTAAAGACTTCTTAAGGTAGTAACAGTTGTGTTATATTTAGTCTTCTAGATCTTTTTTTTTTTTTCCTCTCATATGCAAAGATCAGTGGAATAACTTTTTTGCTGGTGTTGTCAGAAACAGATGTCCCCTGTTTTATTTAGTTAAGGAAGTGAATCTACAGCCTCAGGGCTGAATGCACAATATGAGATCGTGTTTTGGCACCCCATAGCAGCCTGACTTTTTTCACATTACTTTTGAGTGGCATTCAGCTCTGTGTTAGCACGAGGCCCACCAAATGTGTTTGGAAGTCTCTTTTGTGCTCAGCAGTGTGATGGTTCCCTACCTCCTTATATAGTTTGCAGCTTTTTCACAAGAATAACTTAGACTACAGTTTCTGGAGCTGTCTCCCCACAAACAAGAGCAGGAACATTTAATATTATAATGCACTCCAGTGCCTATTATCTTCTGGCTGGGTCAGCGTTGCTGGAATGAAGTCCTAGAAAATTTCCTCTCATAGCCCGCCTACTGCCCTCTCCTTTTGGCACAATTGGGAAATTGGGTGCATTTGTGGTCCATTTATTTCTCATTATGCTTAATTTACATCTCCAGCAACATTGAGGACAGTCTTCTCCTCTCTCTGGCAAATACCAAAGCTGCTTAGACCTCGATTCCGGCAAATACGGTTGGATGGTCTCAGTTTCTGGCAGAATATTCTGTGAATTGCTTTCAGCCATAGGGATGTGCCAGAGAGGGAACTTTGAGTCAAACAATATAAACATCTTAAAAGCTTTCATTTAAAAAAAAAAAAAAAAAAGGGAGAAATATGGTTTTGACTGTGAAGAAAGTTTTGTTTTGGAGAAACTGTATATTTTAATAAGTATATTTCTATATAGAAGGTTTCAAGTTAAGAAAAATCTAATTATCCCTTTGGAAAATATGTTAGTTTGAAAATTCCCAAGAAGGAAACATTTCTAAGGAAAATCTGGAGCAGTTTATTTAACAAAATTATTTACAAGCATGGTCATTCACAATTCTCATTTCTTAGCAAAAAAATCCTGAGAAAAGTGGCATGCATCACGTTGATTGTGATTGCAGAGCCTTTTTAATTAAATCAGATTTGACAACATATGCTCTTGTCCCCACAAGCAGGTAGAAACAACTGCTACTGCCTGTGATTTTACACAGCTAGTCTGACTGATTTGAAGTTAGTTACGAGTACCCCTACAGGTTAGAAAATTAATGTATGCCATTATTTTCAATTAAATAGGCATCTGTTCTTTGGATTTAGGAACCTGATTTTAAGCCTGCACACTCGACAGTTTTGCTCAAGTACAAGTGGTATACAAAAATCAAAGAAAAACAAACCATGCATGCAGAAATTCCTTTGAAGAAGAGCAGGCCTTCTGTGCATGGTACACATCTTGGAGACTTTTTTTTTGTAGTTCCCATATATCTTTTTCCTGACTATTGTTTTTCAGATCTCTGTAGAAGGCTTTAAGCAAAATATTTGTCAGTCCATACTTAGCGGTGCCAAACGTTTATTTGGCAATGCAAATGCTATGATGAATTGTCCTTTTTTAGTTAAGCATTATAATATGTGCCCAAATTAAGTTAGGATCTCTGTACAACAGCCAATTCCTTGATCAGTATGTTGGGTTTGTTAAGCCTAAAGTTAAAGACATGATGATTGTTCTCAGTGCCATTAAGTTTAACGAACTTCAGTGCCTTAACATTCAACTGCAGTTAATACTGGAAGATGTTTGTCTTCCCTATTCTGATATGATAGGCCAATTCAGGCACCTGAAAAAATGCAGTTTATTTTATACTTCAGTGCTTGTCTAATTTCAGGGATAGATGAAAAGAATATTAAATTGGAGATGCTGACAGGTTGTGAGAACAGAGTTTGTAGAAAAAACCTCTGAGATCTTTTGAAAGTGTGTTTCTTTTCTCTGTTGCCTTCTTCAGGCTCCCCCAACATGCTGTAGCACAAATGAAAGAGCTGAAAACAGCACAAGGAGAAATAAGCTGCCTTTTAAAGGTTTTTTTATTAGAAATACTTGCGAGTTTCATATAATTTAGTAAAGTGACAGCTGTATGCATGAGTGGCAGCTTTGAATCCTAATGCTCCTTATCTTTCTTGGAGTGATTCATTTCAGGGAAAAGAAACTGTGCTGTGATAAAAACAGGAAGTTAATTGCTTAGAAGAAAAAAAGATGAATAAAAACCCAAGTGGCTCTGCAGTGCTTTTGCTGTCATATTATGAGCAATAAACATGTATACAGAACAGATCTGTGGGGCCATTTGGAAGATTTTTAAAATGTCGATGTAAACTGTTGTCTTTCTGTGGTACAAAAGATTCAGATACATGCAGCTGAATTAGACTTGCCAGGAACTTCTGCACAGAAGCAAATTAGAATGATACCATTCGAGAGGAGGCAGTAAGAGCCTTTACAATTATTGGGCAGCCCTTTAAAAATAGTCAGGGAGAATCTAAAAACCAGCAAAATCATGAATGGATGAGACTGTCACAACGTTTACAAAAGGATCAAAGTGACTTAGGAGCCAAGAAGTAGGATCGTTTACTCTGCAGCAGTCATGTTGCCAGCAGCACTGCGGTACAGAAACTTGCACGCTGCATCCGTTTCCACATATTAATCATGAAGTTAATGTTTCAGTATCCCAGTGGCAAAGGAAAATACAGTTGAGAATCTATCTCGGTGGTTTGAGCTGCCCTTTTTGCCTTTTCAGTGGAAACCTCATCCCTTCATCCTGCTCCTCTAAGATAACACCACAAAATTACTGTCCATTTCCGTGAAGAGCTAAAAGACCTGTGCTGAACTCTCAAGAAAAACATGGACAGGGATGAGAAACATCTCTCTAAATCAGTCTATTCTTTTAGATGGGTTGGGGTTTTTTGGGGAGCAGAAAGGGTTTCTGTGTTTGGGAGATTTTATTTTTTTTTCCCCACTGAAATAACTTGTCAGTATATATTTAAAGCTTGATTCTTATATTTGTCTGAGGTTGGGTAAATCAAATCATTGCCTATAAAACCAACGAAACTTGTACTTCTGTTCAGTGTTCTGTTAGCTATGTAATACAAATGGTGTATGTTTACAGTCTCTTCATAATCACTATACTTAAGTTTTACCCTTCTTAAACTCTGAACAGTGTAATCACAGATTCTAAAAACCATAAATAATAAGATTCTGCTCTGGTCTGCATCCTCAGTCATGTTACAAATCGTATCAAAGGTCAGATACATCCAGCCTGAACAGAGAAGGAGTTAGTGAACCTTTTTTGCAACTGATGCTTAAAAAAAAATCCAAGCATGAGTTTAACAAAAGAGAAAGAGCTCTTCATACAGAATTGTGTGTATGTTGAACTGTGTATATATTGAATTGTTTAGTCAGGCAGCAAAATTGAAAAGCATAATTACATAAGTACATCACACCAAATCAACCATTTCAGTAACATTGAGCCAATCACTTTAGTAATATAATATTGAGTTCACGGAGCGTGAACTTTATTCATAGAAGAATATCTATGTATTAATTGTCCCATACCTTTATTCATATGGATTTAAGAATACTTACCACATTGTTTCAGAGAGCTCAAAATTCATAAAATGGTGGGGGTCTTCCCCTCCTCACATTTCTCTTGCGTTGGCCACAGTGGGCTTATGCAGCCTTAAAGGCCAGCAATGTGTCTACTTGAGAGGCAGAAAATCTGTCAGATGTGATACTGAAACATAACGGAGGAAATGGGATTCTCTTTTGTGTATGTGTTTATGGCCATTTCCAAACTACTTACAGTCATACCATCTAAATTAATAGCTCAGTTTTAATATTTGTGAAGAAATACTCCAGTATGATTAAGTCAACAATGTCAGTGGCAGCACCGAGAGAAACCTTTTATCAGCATTTCTATTCAAAGGGATAATTTCTATTTCCCTACAGCTCTTTCTCTTCTTATCTCTTCCCTTACCAAGCAAACTACTACTGATTCTCTCAGTTGTTCAGTGCCTACCCATCCACAATCAGTTATGCAAAATATTTTGAATTCAAATCTTCCAGCTTTTTACGGGGTTTTTTTGTTTTGTTTTTAAAGTGTCTCTTGGCAGCCCCATAGGGCAGTGCCAGCAGGTGGACTTGTGCAGGCAGCAGGCAGATAAGTACGGCTTGTCTTGGGGCTGCTTGTAGAAGAGGTTTCTTTCCATCCCTACTGTATTTGTCTCTAGGCAGTAGCTTTCTCCATTATTTGTGTTTATCCTTCTCCCTCTTCCTGTTAAGGAGAGATTATGAGTACAGGAGTGGGATGTTTCTAAGAGGAAAATACACCTAGGTTAGTTGAAACCAAGTCCTGCTCTTGCTCCAGAGGCGCAGTTGCTGGTTTTTAGCTCTGCAACAGTGGGACTGATGCACCTGGAAGCTGTTCCAGTAATAGGTTCAACAGTGGAGATGCTTTGGAAGATGTCCAAGCCCATGGTCCTTTGCCACTAACATCTCCAGGCAAGGTGGGACTTTGCAAACTAAGCTGATTCCAGCAGCGCAACACCGGCAAATTGACTTTGAACTGTTTAAGATGGAAATTCAACAGCAGGACCTGGTGTTCAGAGGCTGTGAGCCAGAGTTCCAGCTATTTTCAGGATTTTAATTGAAATGAAATGGACCTGTCAGGGGTCTAGAGAGATCCTCTGAGGCTCATATTTCACTTTCTTTCAAATGTCACAATATGTAAATATTTTTAGCTTTAAGAGACAATAAAATAAACTGTTATCCATCAGCACAATGAAACAGATATTTTGCCTCAAAGTCACTAATCTTCTTAGTACAGCTTATAAATAAATATTAATTATAAATAAATATTTTTTACTGTGCTGTCCTCATCAAACTAAAGTGCAAGGAAGAGGAACAGGGAGTTATTCTAGTTTGGAAGGAGAAATAGCTGACCATGAATTCTTATTTCTTGTATTTCAGAAGAGCTACAGATACATAATGCCTTAAAATACACATGTGTATATATATATATATGTCACCCGTGTTCAAATTTTAAAAGAGTAAGAAAAAAATTTTTTTTCTTGCATATTAAAAGTGTGGGTCTCCTTGAACAATGCTATCTCTAGAGTGTGAGAAATGTGAAGGTTGGAAGTGAGAGTACCTGGATCATTGGCTATTCTGAATCAGAGTTGTAACCCTTTCAGGCTTTAGGGGGTTTGTTTGCTGCTTTATTGTGGGGGTTAAGTACAGAAAGGCTGACATTTTTATTTTTTCCTTTAATCCCTTACTAATAACCTGTTGGTTCTGTTTACGAACACATAGCTTGGGAAAGCCTGTGCAATGCTATCCCTTTCTGTGTTGCTACTGAAAGCAGAGAGGAAGCCAAAATTGTACGAATGCCCAAAAATATGTGCCGTTGCAGGTGAATGCCTTCTAGCATTTTAATTTATTGGCAGATTTGTCTTGGTCTCATCCTAGTTGAACATTTTTATCTGTATTATAAAATTCCTATCTTGGTTTGTGATACTCTGAACCAGATAATTTAATCATTTTTTTTCAGTATTGGTGCATAACCTGATTTTGTTCATCACTTAGGAGTTACAATGGGTATTTTACTGGCCTGTCTTTCATCCTTGATTTTATTTTTTTATTTCTCTCAGTCCCATTTGCCACCCCTTTCAGGGGCTGTCACAGACATATGTTCACTAAAGATTAGGCAGTGGCAGTTCTCTTTCAGGTTTTAAAATGAGTAATTATTCTTCTGAATTTACTTCTTTGAGCAGAAGAGGATGCATTGTGCCCTGAAATGTTTTAACTTTGACAGCACTGCATTTTGAACCTAGTCTTGCAGGTTTACTTTTTACCTAATTCATTTGCGCTTACTGTGGTG
The DNA here is from genome assembly GCA_013400835.1 of Zapornia atra. NCBI lineage: Eukaryota > Metazoa > Chordata > Aves > Gruiformes > Rallidae > Zapornia > Zapornia atra. The sequence continues at coordinate 215,144 of VZTU01007114.1, forward strand.
TCCCCTGGTGTATTTTGAGACCAGAGCAAAACTGCCATGTTTGAAACCAACGGGTCAAAGTAATGATAAGGCTGAGGAGAAAAGAAGGGAAAAGAGAAGTATGCTTCTGTAGGATTTGTAATCCCCTTATCCTTCTTTAAGGTAGGCAACTCCACCACCATTTTCTTTATTTACCTGACCTGTTTGTGCTTTAAAGGTTCTGATACAGGAAAGCATTGAAATAAGTATGTAAATAGTAACCAGTATAAAGTCTTATTAATAACTCCGAGTAAATAGGCCTGAAATTAAGAGAGAGTTTAAAAAAAAAAGAGGAAAGTAAGACAGCTACCTCATACCATTCTTGGATTGCTTAGAAGCAGTCTGAATTTAAATGTTGTAAAATAGAAATGTGACTCAAGTTCACTGTGGGTGAAGTCCAAAGGAACAAAATATGTTTTTAGGATATGTCTGAAAATACTGTGCCTAAAATCATAGAATCATAAAATTGTCTTGGTTGAAGGGACCCTTCAGATCAAGTCCAACCATCACCCTAACCTGCCATCCAATACTAAACCACATCCCTCAGTACCTCATCTAACCATCTTTTAAATACCTCCAGGGATGGAGACTCCACCACATCCCTGGGCAGCTCTTTCCAATGACTAACAACCCTCTCTGTGAAGAAGTTTTCCCAGTATCCAATCTAAACCTCCCGTGGCACAACTTGAGTCCATTTCCTCTTGTACTATTGTTTGTTACTTGGGAGAAGAGACCAACCCCCACCTGGCTGCAGTCTCTTTTCAGGTAGTTGTAGGGAGTGATAAGGTCTCCCTTCAGCCTTCTCTTCTCCAGGATAAACAGCCCCAGTTCCCTCAGACACTCCACATAACATGTATTCTCCAGCCCCCTCACCAGCCTCATTGCCCTTCTCTGGACACGCTCCAGCACCTCAATGTCTTTTCTGTAATGAGGGGCCCAAAACTGAATGCAGTACTCATGGTGGGGCCTCACCCGCGCTGAGTACAGGGGTGAAAGTTTAACAATGTTTAACATCAATGAAAGTATATTTAAAATAGTTAAAAAAACCTGGCAGTTGTGAGGAACACAAAACATGAGTAAGGTGTATTTGAAAATACATTGGGGATATTTCAGCTAGCAGAGGGACACAAAAATAGTGGCAAGCAATTGTTCAGCAAAGGAAAACAGTACATAACCTCTCCTTCTGCAGGAATTAATACCCAAAGGCTGTATCTGAAATTTTTTGTGTCCTCTCTGGGTAATATATTAATATCTGAAATAATTCCAAATTGTGCAAACATTTCACAAATACCAAAATTCTCAATGTAAAAGTGACAATATATGTGGCATCACTAACTCTGATATGCCTTGGTGAACTTGCATCTAATGATTCCACAGCCCCTTCCACAGAGAAGAAACTTTTATCTGAACATCTGCAAAGCAAATGCCTTATGAAAACTCTCCTGAAAATCCCACCTTTCCCTTGACAGCAGCTTGGTTGCTAACATGCTGAAGCCATGTCTATAAGATTGACTAATATAGCCATATTGTTTCCATGTCCTCCCCATATGTGTGCCTGCGGCCATCTGTTGTCTCTTGGCTTACACTGTTAAGTCCTTCAGAGAAGCGGGGTTTTATTCTCTGTATTTGTATGGCACCCAGCAGAGTGAAGTCTTGGTCCTGATGAGGACCCGTGAGTGATACAATTAAATAATAGATATGTTAAATTAGTAAATTTAGTAAATTAAAACTTTGTCCTAAATTCCAGTGTATGTAATTCATTGTTCAAAACCAGTGGTTTACGGTTTAAATGTCAACATATGCTGTAGAATATTCTGTGGCTGGCATGGGCCATAAAAATACTATGGGGGTGTCAACCAGCATTCGGTTGTCAGAGGTTCAAGATTAAAAGGTTAAATCTTGTACTTAATTGATAGACTAAGCGATGAAAACTGAATAAATCCCCGCAAAATAGAAACAGTAACCACTGCTTTTTACTCCAGGGAAATTTGTATAAAATGTAATGAGAAAGCAATTTATGCCCTGCATCTGAATCTTGTTTGACATGTAATATACTACCAATATCCAAAAGGCATACTCAGTGTATACTTTATGAATAGGCACTTAAGTACTGGCAAGAGCCTTAGCAAGTCCCTGGCTTCAAGATTTCCTTGTATCAATCTTATTTTTCTTATTATTTTCTTCTAAATGTTTTGATCCTTCATCAGAATTATTTTCTAATTTGCCCTGCCAATTTGCCAAGAGCTCAGGGGATGTTTCCTTAGTGCTCTTATTATGAATATCGAGAGAATTGAAAATACGACCAGGCAAATTAATATAAGAAAAGTCCAAAGGCTGTCAGTTACCAAAAAAACCCCAAACAACTGCACCTTTAGTTCAGGAAATCCCTGATCTGCAAATCTGTGAAGCCTGGGAGAGTATTCTGAGCAGTACCCCTACATGTTTATATCATGACATACATTTTTCACTACATTTTATCCAACCCATCATTGACCATCATCAGACAAGACAGCAGAAAGACTGGGCTGTTCCTCCAACACAGTTCTGCCATTTTTTTGTATTATGTTTTTGATTGCAGCATTATTGTTTAAACAACTTAAATACCTTTAAATACTCTTTGAAGGTAGTTTCTTTTCCACTGCACTTAACACTTGGTGGTGCTGTCAAGGTAACTTACTCAGAAGCTTTAAGATGGAGTTTGCCATTCTGAATGTTCACAATTGAGGTGCTAGGACATATATTGTTGTAAGCCTTTGACATAAGAGTTTACTCTTCCTTGAGTTTATACATTAATAAATCAGACAAAAACACATTTTTTTTCTTTCATTTTCTGAACAGTAAGACTGAAAACTAGATGTTAGTGTGAACGATATCAACAGTCCTGATTTTGTGCATTTGTATTCCATTTTGCAGCCTGTATATGAAAGTTTTAACCTACATGCCATCTATTTGGGAGAAGACTTGTTCAAACTGATAAAAACAAGGTTGAGAAAGAGTAGCTTTTTCCAAAACTGTATGTCTTCAGACCTTGGCTTGTGTAGGACGCTAAATTCTAGTGCCCTCATCCACATCCACAAACCTTATTGCAGCTTGTAAAGTGATGAGCTGTAAAAGGATAGGATTACAATGTCAAAACTGTAAAACTTTCTGTAATCTGTTCTTGAAGGTGCTGACCACTTTCAGTTAGTCACAGATGTTTTTCTGAAACAGTAAAATTTGATGAAAAACAGGTTATGGTAGAGGCAGCACAGATCTCATTATGAGCTCAGGAGAGAAGGAAGGATATAAAAAATTTATTTCCATAGCTGTCCTTGTAAAGGTGAGAAGATAAATGAAAGGAAAGGTAATAAAAAAGGGAAGAGCGAACTTTGGACAAATGGAGAGCACCAGAAGTGTACAGATAGGGGAAAAAATAGCAAAGAAATGGCAAATAATTAATCATAAAGAAATTAGTTTTCATGGCAAAAGAAAAAAAGGAAATATAACAATGCAAGCAAAGTTCAGAATGTGAAGAAGAAAGGTGAGTATGAGAAACATAAGTGAAAGTCAAGTTTTTTACAAATTCCAACAATGAAAACAGTTGGAGATGTGTACGTGGAAGTGCTGAAATACAGTCTTGCTTTGACTGGAGCTTGCTTTATAATGTTAGTGAGATGTAAATCAGTGTGGCAACACAGATAATTTACTTCCTTTTCGTCCTCATATTCAGTTCAAGGTGTTACTCATTATCTGTAAGGCCCTACCTCATCTGGAAAGTTGAAGGTGGGGTGAAGTTGTTTGAAGACCCTGGGACTAAATTTTCAGAAAGTAGTATTAAGTTGTTTTTCTGCAAGACTGCATCACTAAATTTGCACATCCGATGCATCGATCCTTTCATTTGATTTTCTGCTTGATTTGTGTTTCTTCCTCATAATGCATCTCCTATTATTAGAAAATGTTGAGCTTAGATGTTTTATAGGACATGTTCGGTAAGTTGACGTTGATTTTTTCATTTTGATTAGTTATTTAAATGATTGATTTTTATCTTCTGGTCAGCTGGTTAACCTTTGAGAGCTGTGACTAAATGAGTTTGAACAACTGTTCACATGTTTCTGGTACTGTCTATGTCAGATCAGACGAAAGGTCAGTTTCTCAAGGAACCATAGACCAGAATGTTTTTCTCTTGACTTATATTTGGCCTGTTCAAAGACTTTATAAGTCTCTGTTCATGCATAAGAGAGATCAAATCTTCAATGCTATTTGTACACAAAATAAAAGTGGTATCCAGGGTACTCACTGTCTTGGCATGGGGAAACACAAAAGCTGGCACTTAGATAAAAGCGCAGTGAATACTGTCTGGATGAGAATTAAGAGCATCTGCACAATACTGGCTATAAATCAGTTGTTTCATTCAGTATTGGTAAAGAATTCGACTTCAGAATGCTGAAAATTTTGCCATCTTTTCTGAGGGACTTAGTGATTTTGTTGCTTACCTCTCTGAAACATTAAAACACTTGTAATTTGCAGAACAAATTTTTAAAAGATACCATGGAAAGGTTAGTCTTAGAAATGTTGATTGTAAGTGGCCTCTAATCAAGCTGCTACTTGGAGCAGGACAATCACTAGCATTGGGTCACGTCAGTGACTTTGAATACAAACTCTGTCACTTCTATGAGTAACTTCTACCAGTGCTGCACTGCTCTTTTAATGAAGAATATTTCCCTAATTGCCAATTTGAACTGTCTGAGGGACAGTTTTTGTCCATGGTCCCTTCTATTTCATCTGCCAGTGCTGGAAAGTGTTTGAGGACACTGTCTTTGTAGCTCCATGGTGTTGCAGGCTCCCAGAAGATCCCCCTTAGCCTCCTCTTCATAAAAATAAACAAGCCCAGCTCACTCGGCCTTTTCTAGACCTGTAACCATCTTGGTAGTCCTGCACTGGACCCTTTCCAGATTCTCAACATCCTTCTTGAACTGGAGGCCCAAAACTTTATTCAAGGTGAGGGCTCACAAGCACTGAGTAGAAGTGGATAATGACTTTCCTGGATCTGCTGACCACATTCCTCCTATATTTAGCCCAGTGCACTGTTTACATTATTCACAATGGGAGTGCTTTGTTAGTACATATTCAACTCAGCAGCCGCTGTAGCATCGTCCAAATAATTTTCAGCAGGCATGGAAAATATCGAGTTCCTTCCTTGCCTGTACTGGTGCATTGGGCTTTTTCTCCCCAGGTGCAAAGTTTTGCACTTACTTCTAAAGTTTCTAAACCATAAAGCTCTAAAAAGGATTCTTTTGCCTGGGTTTCCAGCATCTCCTAGTGTTTCTGAATGTAAGTTCTGCCTGTCAGCACACCAGCCACACCTCAAGATTTTGCATCATCTGAAAATCTGCTCAGTGTAAATTCTTATAAGGACTGTTGATGAAGATACTGAACAGTATCTTCATAGCAGTCCATTGACTCCTGTGCTCATTTCCAACCATCAGCTGGACATCAAGTGATTGACTTTAGTCTTTGGTCTGACCAATTTTCAGCCAACCTATCATCCCTTAATTCTGTCCATACTTCCTGTTATTATAAATGGTGATGCTTTGGGAAATAAGTGTCAAAAGCCTAACAAAGGTAAAAATATATTCCATTCACTCCTCTGCCTTCATCTGCATGGCCAGTCATTTCATCATAGTGGGCAACCAGACCGGTCAAGCATGATTTGCTCTTGGTAAATCCTCGTTGACTTTTCTTGATTATTGTCTTGTCCTTTACATGATGAAAATTGATTCCAAGAGGACATGCTCCACGGTTTTTCCAAGGACTAAGGTGAGGCCAACCATCATATAGTTTCTTTGATCCTTCTCACTTTTATTTAATATGCATATAAAATTCACTTTTCTCAGGTCATCAAGGATGTCCTGTAATAGCAATGGTTTTTTTATGGATGATAGCTAGTGGTGTTACAATCACATCCGCAGTGGTTTCAGCACCCATTGGTGTATCCCATGTGACCTCATCTATTTGGACGCAGACTGCTTCTTCAGGTATTCACCAACCTTAGCCACTTCTCTCCTTTCCATACTGTACATGCAGAGGTCTGGGAGCAGACTTTGCCTATAAAGCGAGAGGCAAAAATGGTATAGGGTGCTGGAGCTTTATCTATCATTATCTTATCTTACTTAATAAGCAATAGATTTACATTTACTTAGAATCTCCTTTTGCTGCTCTCGTAGAATTCCCTGTTGTTACCGTTTAATGTGACCCATTAATTTTATTTCAAGCTGGGTTTTGTCCTTCCTAGTTTTGTTCCTGTTCCCAAACAACGACTGTGTGCTTGTCGTTGGTTTCCTGTCATTGTTTCCACACATGTGCTTTCTATTTCCATCTCTATATATGCCTTTCCCATTTTAGTTCATTAAGAAGCTCCTTACAACCTTCTGCATGCCTCTTCCATTTATGCTGCTTCCTCATTTATTTCTGGGTCAGGTCCTCATTCTGACAGGCAAAGTCCTTCCCACTAGATTAGCAAGTCTGTTCACAAAGATGTTCTTCCCTCTCTTTGACAGGTAGACCTATTCTCTAAGTTGTCTTCACTCACCAAATTGGGTGCAACAAGCAACATGGTCAAAGCCCAGCTAGTACCACCAAATACATAGACTTATGTGGTCTACCAGATACATCTGCTGCTATCCAGGCTTTTGCCAGAGGACTAAAGAGAAACACTACCAAGATTTCTGTCCCCTTCACCCTTGCTCTACAGTCACTTTTGAAACAAAATAATTTCAAATCACCGTATCTTTGGTGTGTGCATGAATAAAGTGGGGAAAAAATTGAGAACATTAGGTGAGCCCAAACAATCCGTCAGCAACACCACAAACTAAAGCTCCATGCAAGTAAAAAACCCCTCTAGTTGATCAGTCTGGCTGGAAGAGTCACCAGCCACTACTGTCACTCACCACTTTCTCTTGGTAGTTCTCTTACACAATGTCCAACCTGGTTTCTTTTTCTGGAGGAGCTTGTTCTTCCCCTCCACTACCTGGGCACTGCATCACTTGTGGGCAGCACTCCTGATGCCAGAAGTCACAAGCTTCCCTTTTCCACCCTCTTAGGAGCGCATGTCGTATTCTCTCACTGTGTCTTGCTTTGGTTACACCTTCCTTGTCTGTTGCATAAGCTTTTATTCTTTGAGAGATCCTGTCTATCACCTGTTTGTCACCCTGGATGCAATAAAACACGCTTGCCTCTTGTAGCTCGTCACCTGCTGCTGCGGCAACTACAGCAGAGCAAACCTCCCTCAATGGAGGTCCATCTGCACAGAGGTTGCCACAGCACTGCAGGTGAGAGCAGGAACAGGGGTTACGTCTTGTACCAAGTCGTCACCATTTGGGTATTGTCTTCTTATGCAAAAAGCACATCTGGGTCTTGTGTGTGTCGAGCTCCAAGCTAACTGTGCCCTTTCTGAGGGCACTAAGTCAGCAACTCCAAGTGCCGTCACTCAGCCTCATGTAAGGTTTCACGCTTGGCAAGCCAACTCTTGCACTGTTTGTGAGTTCCTGGCCACAGTACCCTCCTTTGTGAGTGCCGGCTCTGCCGAAGGTCTCTGTTCCCCATGCTGGATCCTGCGGAGCTGTGAGAGCGGTGCACGTAGTTCACTCAGCAGCAGTCTCAGTTCCCAAATGAAGAGGCACTGCTGTACAGTTGAAAAGGTTGGTTTCAGAATATGCCCAAGTGGATAGGGCTGCACAAAAGCTTTTAAGTGCAATTTTTCCCCATTCTGATCCCTGAATAACTAAAAATAGTCTAGGAAGCTTTGAACCTTACTAGAAGCTAAATTTTCTTATTCTCGTATAGGAGATAAACTGGGTTTTAATTGCTGGCTAATGATTTTAGAATTTGGTTGTTACTTTATAATAAATACTCACATATTGTCACCTTTGCCTGTCTTACAGCTACACTTGCCACGCCCAAGTGTATTGGTGGTAGATTAAATTGGTGGTAAATTGGTGATAGATTATTTCTTGCAATTGTTAGCTGTGTGTTCTGGGGAAGGGTCTTTTGCAGGGACATGCTTGAATAGAAATATCAGTGCAGATAGGCTTGTGTAGGCAGTAACAGAACTGCGGACTTTAAGAGAGGCAAGTCTCCCAGCAACTAGAAATTGGCAATAGAAAACCAATCCCTTTGAGGCGCAAGTCATCAAAGTATAAGGTTGAATAAAATGAGATAAGGGTTCATTAATATAAGGAAAAAACAAAGAAAAAATTGTTTAATGCCTGTAGATTGTGTGAGAAAAAAAGTTATATTAGTGCAAAGTTTCTTTTGCTCAGCTCTGAATCAGTTTCTGACCGAGATTGAGTTCCCTTGTATGTTTAAATCAGGATTAATTCATTTTCTTTATTCTTGCTGATCAGTTTTGGATTTTATTTTCATTTAAAATGTAATTCACACCCTAATGTTCAGCAATCTCCAATGAACAAGAGATAAATAAATAAATAGACAAACCTGCAAAACTCCAACGAAAAACAGGAGGCTAAGAAGTTACCTTGCCTTCTTCTGTTTGAATCACATACTAAATCACATACTAAAACAAACAAAACTTGCTTAATACTGTATGTGACTAAGCTTTGAAGGAATTTTTCTAAAGGAGTGGTGAACTTTCTCTGCAGTATGGTCTTCAAAGTCAAGGCTAGATGCATTTGTAAGTCAGCAAACAAAGGAGTTAAAGGAAGATTTCTTAGCTGAGGTGGTTCCCATTGCTTAGACAGGGCGTGTGGATAGATAGTAATGCTTCTCCTGGGCCTTAAAATAAGATTTTTAAATTACACTTGATGCATTTTATTAAACATAAGTACAGAATGTAGAGAACAGCTTTACAGTATGCGAATCGAAAACAGTTTTCTCTTAATTATTACACAAAAGTTTGTGTTGCAGTGCAGTTGGCTGAGCACGGAAGTGAAGAGCTTTTTATACAGATAGAGCTTAATGTGTAATACAAATAAATATGCCAAAATATATGGTGATAATACATCCTTGTGATGTGGCATTAGGTCTTACTAAATGTATACCTTGAAATTAAAACAAAAAGGAGATTTTCTGAGCTTTCAAAGGAATTGCTGTAGAAATCGGATTTTTTCCCATTCGGTGAGTTTTTTCAGCCACTGCTGTGGTACCATGTTTGCACAAGCAAAACCAGGTAGCTAATCCATAAAAGAAATACGGATTTTTAACCTGCCTTTGATCAATGTAGGCAGATTTTTGTTTGGGTCTTTAAAAGGAAAAAGAGTAGTATTAGTAAACACTGAAACATTAAAAAAAAACTGTATTTCCAGAAAATGGCAAAAGAGTTCAAAATTATTTTAAGAAATGCAATTAGAAGGTGACTGATTTCCAAAATCTTCTCAAGAATAAAAGGACAGTAAAAATTAGAAGATGTCTAAGCATGCCAAGGATTAGTTTACCACTTTTACTGTGCATCATAGAAATTTGGGCTTTTTAATGCTAATAGTCTCTTAATTGTAGGAGGAGGAATTGGAGGCCCAGATTTCATTCCTACAAGGACAACTAAACGACTTGGAAGCCATGTGCAAATATTGTGCGAAGATGATGAACACACATCTTGGTAAGTGCAGTACCCTGTATTAACCTGTAAATCTTTGCAAAGGCTTTTTTAATGTTTGTATTAGAAGTAAAATAATATTTATGTAGTAGAGTGCATACTATTTTACAATTCATGAAGTAAATTTTAACTGATGATCCTAGTTCTATCAGATGCCGCCAACCACCATATCTTTATACTGTCATACTTTTAAACTTGGGAGCATGTTACCCACTGACAATACTAAGAATAAAATAGAGGCATTCCAGCACAGAGGGCCTTTGTCTGTTCTTAAGATTTCTTCTACTGTATGAGACGTGCTGGAGCTCACATCTCACTTTGTAAGCCCGTTTGTTGTCCAACAGTCCCAGAATGATACTTGATGCCTGCAATGATAGTTGGATAAATTCATGTGCTGTCATTAAATGTAACATCTGCACAATCTATGCTGATCACCTTCATTCTATAGAAATGTGTTACTTTAGTCTGACTAGTTTGTAATATTTTGCTCAGACCAGGAAAAATGTATTAAAGTTGGAGTTAATGCATTGGGAAGAGAATCAGCAAAGACATCAGTCTAAAATTTGACATATATATATTGCCAAGATAAATCAGAGAAAGTAAACAAAAAGTCTCGGTCAATTCAGGTGTAAATATGCTTAGCTATACTTTGATAAAGGCAGCATTTTTAAACTGTGATGAACTGGAGTCCAAACGGTAGTGTATTTAGTTATGTGAGAAAGCACTGTTAGTAAGAAACCAAGGCACAACTGCAGTAATTTCAAGATCTGCTTATAGCCTCCAACACCACAGTCTAAGCAAAATAATTTAAGAGTGACTAGAACTAAGTATATACCAAAGTTTGCCAGATCAAAAAGATCAGGTATGAAAGCCATGTTATACTTGTATTTTCATTTTCATTTATGTAAGCTTTTTAGTAGCCACTGTTATGAGTCTAAGAAAATCTGTAAATACTGTTTTATTGGAAAGTTTGGAATCACAGCCTTCAAAAGCCAAGTGGAATCCTCTCATCCCAACAGCTGTACGTATTGTATTGCTTCTGTGAGAGTGAGCTGCATGAGCACTGATGAGACTAGAAGGAAGTGCAAGGAATAAATTATTAGCTACTGAGATGATGGGGAAAAGATCACTGTGACAAGAAGAAAAGCTGAAGTTTCTTTCCCTCGGGAAAGAAGGCTAGGAGTGTTTAGCAGAGATACCAGTCAAGTAGAAGCATTTCCCCAGCAACTGCTCTAGACTAGAGATGAGAATAAAACCAAAGATTCTTCAAGTAGTCTGGTTTTCAGCACTGGATCCATGAAATGACAGCAGAAGATTTGAGATAATATGCAGGTGTTAAACTCTAACTCCCAAATATATTAGAAACAAAAGGATATGGAGCCATTAGTCTTCTGAGAGCATCCTGGAGCCTTTTGTTACCCTCGCAGGACAAGGAAAGCCACCCCCTGTAGAGCTTCAGCTGTGGGGTGAGCTGGGTGCATCATGGTACCCCTGCACTGCTCTCACAGCCTTCTAGCCTAGGTTCTTCTTCTAAGTCCCACTCTCTGTACTGTACTTCTTCACAGTATTCCTGCACGTCTTGTCAACATCATGGGCTATTAACTGTTAATTTGGGTTACACTAATGCATTTAAATCCTGTAGAGATTAACAGTTACATGCAATAAACAGAGCACGAGACTGAGATACCACCAACCTTGACAGCTTCTGTACTTGTAGCAAATTGTTGAGGTGAGGTGTCCCCAAATCAGCCAGCAGATGATCCATGGGAAGGCAGGAAAAAAACCCAGGAAGATTCTTGCTGGTCTGACCTGTGCAAAACAACTTCTGATGTGCAAGCTGTCCATCTCATTTGTACCAGTGATGTGAGCAGTACATGCAAGCTGGCTGTCCAAGAAAATGGATTCTTTATAGCATCACAGAACACCCCCTGAGGATTATCTCTGGTGTCCATCCACTGCTTGGGGCTTCAGGGAATAGCAGCAAAATAAAACTCAAGGCATATCTGGTCATTTCTGGGTTAAGGGAAAAGTCACCAGGGGCTGCTACTGCACCTGGTCTGATTGTCACCCAGGTATCTCTTCCCCATGAAAATGGCTTCATTTCAGAGACCACAGAGTAGATGATGATGACTTGCGTCACTCCTCTTGTAATTTGTCAGGACATTTAATTTCAAGCTTATTCTTCCTGTGAGGTTGAATTTTTCTGACTTCATCACCTGGCTTTTGTCTCCTGTAGCATTCTTGACAAATTAGCTATATACAGTGATTAATCTCTCCACACTCTCTTTGCTAGGTAGGACACTACAAGATTTATTTTATATGGGTTGCTTTTTAGACCCAATCATTTTTGTGGTCTTCCTTTCAGTTCTTCATGTTTTTCATGTGCCTTTTGAAGTGGGTTAATCAGATCAGGATCTGCTGTACCAGCGAGGTATGCTGCATGGTGCACTGTACCAGCAGTGGGCTCAGCAAAGGGGTTACTTAGCAAAAGGAAGGTCATCTCTCTCTACTCTTACGTAGCATTCCTCTTTTCAAACATTTTGAATGCACCATCACATTAGTGCTCTTTGATACAGTGATAGGATGAGGTGATAATCCATTATGACCTTTAAAATTTGGTGAATCACAGCTTTCTAAAGAGACGATTTTATCCTGTAGGTGTAGTCAGGAAATGTTTGTTTCTGTATGTGTTCCTTCCATTTGATTATATTAAAATTCACTTCCTGTCATTTGACTTTTTAGCTGAATTATTCAGGTGACTCTGCATTGTGCTCTGTTTTCTTCTACCACTCTAACTGCAGACTTAGACATCCTACACTTAATAGTTGTCTAAATTATTGATGAATACATACAGATATGTAAAATTTGGGGAGCCTTCCAGAAATAATTCCTTTAACAGTTAGAGAACATTTTTAAGAATTATCAATAAGTCAGTTTTTTAGTCTGAGGCACATATTTGGTGAAGTTTAAGGTTCTTATTTAAAAAAAAACCAAACACTTTCTTTTTAGACTGATATTTTAAATAGTTTATATCAGACTTTATTATTTAACCGATACTCTTTTTCCTGTATTGACTGCATTATATCTGGAGGTCACTTTTTAACAACACAATATTAATTCAAGCTTATAAAAATTCACATCCAGTGACCATTCACAATTATTTAACTGGCACTATAAATCAGAATGTCAAACAATTACAGAGTGCTCCTTTTGCAGCTTCCAGTGAAATGATCCAGAATTTTTCAGCCATCTTTTCTCAGGTTCTTTCCCTTTCAAGGGGGGGGTCCCAATGACAGGCAGGAGCAGTTACTTCATAACAGAGGTGTCGTAGCTCAAAAAGAATCAAAAGAACCATTAGGTTATCTATACTGTTATGAATCCCTGGTAATTTGTAATCTATTTATATCAAATCGAATTATACCCAGTCTATTTTTAAATTGTGTCTTTCTCAATAATAATTTTATTTATTTAAAATCCCAGGCACAATTCTCCTCTTTGCCATATAATGGTACTACAGTTCTTTACCAAGAGCATTCTAGTTCTGTAGGTTTCAGTAGATGTCTGCTAATACCCTATGTTCTTTACACGGAGCATGAGGAAAGACCAGAGGGATAGGACGGCAGTTTTCATTTTGCTCATATATTCAAAGATGCTTTCATTAAATGTTTATCTCCTTCCGTAAATAAACCGCACAGCGTACCACCCAGCAGCGACATAATTAACTGCCTGTAATATCAGGGGATGTTACCATGGGAATGAATGATGGTTCCGAAGTATTACCGCTCGTCGCTATGTGTAGAAATTAGAAATAGGTTTTTGATTATGAAGACGGAGGAAAGTCATTCTGTGATCTTTGTTTCCTTCTTAGGGCTGTGCATTAGAAAGAGCTCTTTCTTCCCTCTTCTCCCTTAAGCACTGCTAAGGTGGAATGCCTTTTAATGCCTCCAAGGACAAATGTGAAATTTTTATGTGGAAAATGGCCAGACAGGAAACCAGATTTTACTTCTGTTCCCACCCTTGTCATAGCTTTCAAAAAAAAAAAAAAAACCCCGAAACTATATTCAATTTTTCCATTAATGAAATGAAGATGCATCCAATCTTGTAAGCCTGTCCTGCAATATAAATGCAGAATGTTACTCAGCTGATAGTAAAAAAGTATAGTTGCCCTAGCTACTATTGTTCCACCATGATCACAGAAACATTTCTTTGATGTTGCTTTTTCACATACACTGGCCTTTTCCAGGAAATAATATTGTCCCTGGTGCATTCAGCAGTATGGTAATGTTCTCCAGCATTTTTCTTTCTGTGAGGTACTTTTCTGTCAGTGCACATAAGTACCTCAAGGTTTAATGATTCAGAAAGCCATAATGTACGAGTTAAGTATTACAGTATTATAATCTGTCATAATGTTATTTACTTTTTGAAGAATTTTGATTGTTTCCTCCTGTCTTTCACTGTGCGGAAAGAAAAGCATCAAGCTTTCAAGTGCATCCAGAAGATTTTCCCTGGTAAATGTGATCGCTGTCTGATATCTTAGAGCAGATCATGAATGATTTGAGAGACATGCACGCAAACATCACTCAGAGGGCTTCACTGTGTCTGCTGGAAGCCTCCTCACTTGTCCTTCACATTTGGCATGGAACCAAGTTTGAGGCATTCGTTCAACATGAAGTCAGTCTGGAGGGTCCTAAAGAGCAGAGCTTTGTTACCTCCCAGGCTCAAGCCAACCCAGTACTGTTAAATGGCTGTTCCAAGTGACACCAGTAAATGACACTGCCATCTGACACCATCTGCTGTTCTAGTATCTTTAGGGTTTGGAGCACGTCGGCAGTGGCCCAAGATTTAAAGCACAGCCTCTTAAAAAGTAAATCAGAACCCTGGAGGTGTATCAATTCTCCATAGGCAACTACTAGTGTGAGAGATTGTGAAGGACATTTATTAGCTTGCCAGTTTTGTTCCAGAGAGAAAAATGCTGAATTTTAAAATGTTGACTGTTTCTAAGGGACAGGAACCAATCCATCACTGTTCTTCAAGACAGAAGAACCTACCATTTGTTTCCTACAAAGTTTCAGACCTCCAAGTATGTGAAAGTTTACCAAATAATTATGCGTACAGTACAGGAAGTCCTTTTCACAAGAGGCAGTTTAAAGGAACATTGGTTCAGTATTAACTTGGATATGGGGATCTTTATATAGAAACTATTCTTTTTTGATGGGCAATTTATCAGGTTATGTAAGTAGAGAACCTAAGGTCATTCCACACTTGCTTTTGTTTAAGGGCAACAGTGTTTAAATGCAGAAGGTTGCTTCCCCACCTAGCTGAGATTCAGAAGCAATTTAGATGCTTTCTCACCACATAGGGCCTCAGCTAATAAGCCCTGTGGACTCACACTGATTCTGCAGAGTCCTGCACAACACCCTAGAAATAGGTGTAAAGGTATCCAGTTGTGCAGAAGAAACCTAAGTCTGCCTTGATTTATTAACTTGATCTTCATACCAGTACTGCTATGCTTGAGCCAGCTGCCAGAGGAACATTCAGGTGGGTCTCGGAAATACTTTTCCAGGTTTTCAAATAATTTGTCTTGGAGGCAACATCACAAAAACCCCTCAGCTCTGACCCACACACCTAGTAAGTTTATGCTTAAGTATGCTGGATCTGCTAAGCCAAAGCAAATGAATCCTTCTCTGCGCTACCTGTACACGGATGGTTCGGTTGTCCTTACCTGCATTTTCTAATGTGACTTCTGCTACCTGTAATATGTTGCTGCGTCCTTCACCAGTATTCCAGTACATCTCTGCCCCTCACGTGTGGATTATGGAAGGGACGTGGGAAGATGTTGTTTTCATCCCCCATTCTTCTAAACACCACCAGCATTCTGTCACTGCGATGACACGCCAGCTCTCAGCTCTCACAAGTAGCCTGTGGATATATTTACAAAATGCCCAGAAGTTATGGCATCACAGTAACAATGAAAAAAAATGAAATCCAGTCCTTGGAGAGCTTTTTGGATGGGATGACAGGATGTGTCTCTGCCACGGCCATCAGGCAATGCTGGCAATTGTGTGACTCACGCGCACGCTGCCTGACATCTCCCAGACAGATAATATTTGGAAAATTCACTAAACAGAATTCAAAGCCACCTTTTCACTGTGGTTATTGGAAACACCATGAGCAAGGAAGGAAAATATAAAAATGGAGGGTAAAGACTTATAGGATATAGTTGCTACTATAACTTTATTTATTGTGTGAAATAAATAGCAACTTTCAAGGCTTAATTAGGCTGACTTCATCTGTCCCTCCTTTAATAGTGAACGCAACTGTTACAAGGATGTATTTCATTCTAAAGATCGTTTGCAGTTGGGGAGAGAGAGGAGAAAGTTGCCTTAGTTGTGCATTATTTAGGGGCTGAGATATTGCCCAACATAGATCTGGATGCAGTACTTGTAAAATGTATGCAAGATAGTACTGAATTCCTGTTTTATGTATCATGTGGTGAGATGAAAGGTTATGACATCTTTGTAAGGATAAAAATGAAAGAGAAATTATTCTGCTGCCATGGGTTGAAATTAAATATCATTTGTTGAGGTAGTAAGTGTATTAAAT
This sequence comes from Zapornia atra, assembly GCA_013400835.1. Taxonomy (NCBI): domain Eukaryota; kingdom Metazoa; phylum Chordata; class Aves; order Gruiformes; family Rallidae; genus Zapornia; species Zapornia atra. The sequence continues at coordinate 231,351 of VZTU01007114.1, forward strand.
GAGTTCTCTTATGCTTGGAACATAAATAAAATGCCTTCATTTATAAACCCAGCCTGATCAGAAAAGCTGTGAGTAAAAAAGGCGACATGAAACGCAGCCCCACGAGTCTAAGGGGGTTGCCCCTTTGGTTAAGAACAGCACTTCAAAAAACTCCGTAAAAGCAGATTACACATAAGGAACATTAACAAATTTATTAAAGTGAGTACAGGAATGGTGGCTGGGAAACAGATATGTTTTATATAGCACAACTTTCAGACTCTTACTTCTGGTCATGATATATATATATATATATGTAGGAAGAATAAAGTGTAATTCTTCATGCCCCATGAATTTAAAAGACTTTTCTTGTCCCTCAAGGGTAACTCTTCAGGTCAAAACCACACAGTTCAGCCAATAGGGACCTACTTTTTTTTTACAACTGTGCCAATCCTGAAAGCTCAGCTGTGGTAGGTACCTACAAACCTGGCACCTACATCCCAGTAGTCTGAAGGAAAATGAGATTAAAATGGTGAAGATTGCACACTCCATCATTACCTAAATTAACGCATTTGCCTGCAAGATTCAGCAAATTCCTGTCACAGTGTTTTCTTTTATCAGCTTCATGCTTCCTTCCGTTTGTGTGGTGAACATCTCCTTGCTGCTGCCAGCCACTGCTCGTCCGTCCTTTCCTTCCCAGCATCTCTTCAGAATTGTTTTTCTCTTCCTATGTCAATTTTAGAGGAATTAAACCTCGTCAGGAGCTAACTTCTGGCATGACTGAACTGTTAATTTCCCCATTATTTCCATAAAGATCTCTGGTAGTATTACAGCTGAACCTTACCATAGTTACTGTTTTGCATATTATTATATTCTTCAAGATCCACCTTTAATTTAAATCATTTATAGCTATGTTGTAACCAACAAGGTAAGCAAGGACATTTGTGATCCATTTCTTTTGCTCTTCACACTTTGTTCAGCCTTTCACATTCAGAATACGTGCCATAGTTAGTGGAAGGGCACAGAGCTACTGGAATGATCCCAGGCAACTGTTTCCAGTGCAGAGGACTCCAGTGAAGTGGACAGACCAGGTGACGTGGAAATGTTGCCATCTTCAGAACAGAGCACCGGTGTGACTCAAAACAGTATGGAGGCACTGAACAGAAAATCAGTGTGTTTATGGAAACTGCATGAGACATTCGTAAGTGCAGGGCACAAATTTAAGGCAAACAGAGGAAAAAGGCACTTCTTTAAAAGGTGTTTCTAATTATTTTTGTTATTTTGAATGTGACCACACTTCACATCTGGAGTTGACCTGCTTTTCAGTATAATTCCAGCACAAATCCAGCACTAACTGTCAGTCATCCACTCCTAAGGACTTCTGAATAAGTGATACAAATATGTCTCGGGGCTTGTGATCTTGTGATACCCCTTTTTATTTTTTTTAAGTCAAAGCTAATGTAAATGACAATCTATCCTACTAAGCAAATTAACTTATTTCTGACATCCTAATTCTCAGGCAATAAAACAGAAATTGCAGTGGTCTGATGCAAAACTCAAATACACTCCGTGGATACTTCAAAAGTCTATAATAGTGTAACACTGATTTTTTTTTGAGTACTGACCCGTCTTCCTCATGAAGCTTCAACAGTTCTGTTACAGGAATGCCATAGGCTAGAAACAAAAGTTTGTAATGAACAGAGAGAATATAGTTAATAGACTGAGATTTCTTAGCTTAAGGAATAACCACAGGGTAATCAGAAAAGTCTCTAAAATCAGTGGAAGAAAATTCAACAATACATGTGAGTAATTAACACAAAAGAGCTTGAATGATCCCCTCCATTCCTTCTTTCCTGCCTCCTGGAGATAGCACCTCAAGTGTCTTTGCTATATCAACCTCCATCCTTAAAGAGAACTGAAGAGTCGTACAGTTGCAGTCAGGGTCCATAATTCCTTTCTGTACCCTGCTTGAAAATTGGAAGTGCTTGTTTCAAACTCCGTATTTCTTTCTAATAAAGAGTAGTCTTTAGTTGCAATCCTTTAGCTTTTATTCCAGGTTAGAGCAGCTGTAGGAAACATACATTTACAGAACAGCAACCCCAATAAATTTGTTAGTAACATGTATTGGATGTATATATCATAAGAATGACAGTTTAAGTTCACAAGCTTCATAGCACAGAAAAGTGTGGATTTTTTTAATTGAGAAATGTAAACTAACCTTTTGCATGCAGTATTTTAACCAACATTGCTGCTGTGTACATTGACAAAACTTCCACAGACTAAAATGAACACACATCTTCAGTGCAAGTTATTCAGCTATGGCTGTTAAATATCAGTTGACCAGGTAAATATGTAAACAATTTAGTGTTGGTGTACCTGATCCAAAACGTAGTTGTCCAGGGAGTTTTGGTTGCCATAGTACAAGAGGGACATAAAAATACTATAGAGTGTCCAGAGGAGGGCAGTGAGGATGGTGAAGAGTCTGGAGAGGACAACTTACAGTGAGAGGCTGAAGTCCCTTAGTTTATTCAGCATGGAGAAAAGGAGGCTGAGGGGAAACCTCATCACCATCTATGGCTTCCTGATGAGGGGGAGCGAAGGGGCGGGCATCAATCTCCTTTCTTCAGTAACCAGTAATAGAACCCGAGGGAACGGTACGCAGCTGAGACAGGGGAGGTTTAGGTTGGATATTAGGCAAAGATTCTTTACTGAGGGGGTGGTCGGGCACTGGAACAGGCTCCCCAGGGAAGTGGTCCTCATCATAAGGAATTAGGTTGACAGCACAGTAGAAACTAATCACTGCAACAGTGTTTTTCATATAAATAATGAAAACTAAACAATGATCATTTAAAGGAAAATACATAGTGATAAATAGTGAAGTATTGATCAACAGAGGTTGAGATTACAGAATTCTATACTAAACAGCTTTCACAGTTTGTTGTCATTTATTCTGTGTATGACATGCATTATAGAAAATTCTGTAAGAATGTTTTAAATGGAATTTAAGGATGTTTGTTTTCAACTCTCAAACTATCCAGGTTTTTATGTAGCATTTACCACAATAGTATTTGAGTACATCATTCAGCTTGTAAAATCAGAAACCAATTTAATGAGTTCAACCATACAAGAAGCAGAAAAACTTTACATTTTCAAAATCTCTACATGATCTACAATAACTGTCTTTTACACAACCATGGCAATTTTAAGGTGTAATATCTGCAATCTATCTGTTGCAGTATGAAGGAAGTGTTTAGATCATAAGGTAGTGAAAATGTATAGTTTCCCATTAGGAAAGGTTTCAATTTCTCATGGCTGTTAAGTTTGTCACTTATGCAGAACGAATTCTCATTTGCTTGTCACTTCACACCAGAACAATTTTTCTATTTCTAGTGAATGTAAACAGCAACAGGAAGAGAACAATTCTGCAGGAGGAGAGAGAGAGAGAGAGAAAGAAAACAACTTGCTTTGAGCTTTAGTAGAAATATGTTGCTTGGAGGTACTCAGAGGTTGATGGTCCTAGTAGGTGTTCACAGTAATGGGTGAAGAGTTTTAGTGAGCAGAACACAGATAGAGGAATATGGAGCACACGAAACGAAAGCTACTACACAGATGTCATTTCTCTTACCAATGATCAGCACTGTACATTCATGTAAGGAGTGTGGGATGATACAATCTATCATCACCATCATGGCCAAAATTTCTCCAAAGAAATTTAGCTCTGTATAGGAAGGACTCTGATCACCTGCCATGGGAGGCACAACGCCTATACTGTATATTCTCTTCAAAAGCATGGGGTGCCTGGGAATGCGCTCTTGTCCCGGTACACCTTGGTACTGGCATGGACATAAGGTGTGTGTTAAGCATGATTTGGTTACCATGTGTAAATTAGAATTCAGAGTTGATCTTGGCTTTGAGCAAGGGATGGACAAAACGACCCTGCATGACCCTACCAACCTCATTTTCTGTACGTCTGTGATTCTGTGCATTGCTGTGAGTTGATGATTAGTGACTTTTTGTAACACATTTCTCTTATGTCACAAGCATTAGCGCACATTAACTATTGATAAAGTGTTGGCACTCCACACATGACGCATGAATCACTAGTAGATACTATATAAATACATAATTTATGCTTATGCAGTACTTCACAAAGAATTTAATACTTGGGATTTTTAAGATCCTGTGATTCTTTAAGACTCAAGTTTTGCTAAGTGATTCTTCTAATGGAATGTGCAACTTTTACAATGAGTTGACATTCACAATGAGATAGACACATGAAAGTTAGGATACAGAGTGGTGTTACCTTCATCACACATAGATCACAAACTCTGTTGTTTGAGAAGGAAATGTATCTCCTCTCATTTGTATTTTTAATGGTGGAAAGAAAACGCAGTACTTGGAAACATCCTGCACTGCACTATTAAACCCTGCTATCACTATGTGATGCAGTGTAGTCTTTCTAGAAAGGCCACGAACCACTGTTACATTCTAAGTTTTCTGTCCAGTTCTAAGGAGAGTGCATGTTTTCCTGCCCAAAGTCGGATCAAGTTCAGGTAAGAAAGAAGTTGTGGTAGCTCAGCCCCAAACAGCGGCTGAGCACCACACGCTGCTCTCTCACTCCCAGAGGAGAAACAGACAGAGCCCCTGTGGGTTGGTATAAAGACACTTCACTGACAAAATTACCATGGAAGGGGAACAATAACAGCCCACAGCAAGTTTCACTTACACCCAGTGATAACAGAGTACCTTATTGTCCTGACAATAACAGACTGCACTGACATGAGGACTGACCCAATGCCTGGGCCACACTTGGACAGCCCTGGAGGCACCCAAGAGCGTCCCTCCCCAACCAGCCCCTCTTATGGGGGAGCCATGTCAGGTGGTGTGGAAACAGCCCGAGCTAATTCAGGTCACCCATGCTGGCTGCTTGGGGAGATTACCTCTGGCCTGGCCAGAACCAGGACAGAAGTGTATGTTGTGAAAAGAGAGAAAAATTTATTATCAGAATCTGATCTCCCAGTCCATCTTTCCAGCCCTCTAATATTAGTGAAAAAGCAGTGCTGCCAGCATTTGTATATTGTGCAGGAAATGTTGGAAGCATTTTCTGTAAAACTGATTTCATAAAAACAGTCATAAAAAAGGACTGGAGTATGAGCCCAGAGAGTTGCCTGTGCCTTGACATCCGTGGGAACCTTGAGATTATTTGCTCTCCTATTTTATTAAAATAAGGAGGCAAAGTAACACACTCAGTTGTCCCCTCACTGCTGCTTACTTTGGCAATAAGAAGGTACTCTTGCATTCTGAGTTTGAGCTGGTTTTTCAGTAGTGGAAAGCAAGGGTGAAAAAAAGGTCAGGTTAACAAGATTCTGGCACTGTCATTTGTTCACAAGTCATTGATCAGGAACTAGTAGTAGAAAGGCAGCATTCATAATAAAGCTTGCAGCTATTTCAAGTTAGCTCCTCTCAGCAGGAGTCATCTTCCTGGAAAGGCCCCACAGGACCCGCTTAAAATAGTTATCATTAGGAGAGAGACACACTGCAAAAAGGCAGCTGTGCAGGAGAAAACAACCTCAGAGAACAAGGACGTTAAAGTTATTTCCAGGTTCAGTTTTTCTCCACCTCCATCTGATTTAGCATCAATATAAAGTCCTGTCCATGCTGTGCATTCATCCTGTATGGCTGTAGCTCTGCCTTTCTCCTGCTTCTCTGGTGGAAGGGAAGAGGACCTTGCCAACAGCAGATTAGTTTTCCCACTCACTAAACACAGCTCTGGGGTGGGTTTCTTGCAGAAACTTAATTTACTTTTTTAATAATTAGGCCAAGCTTAACAGCTTTTCCACACTGAGAGGAAAGTTTTGAACAGCCCTTTTCCCTGGCTGGAGAACTCGGCAGTGACTGCACATGGCATCATGCAATATGTAGCAGTTCAGTCATCAAAGAGCATAAGCCTTCTCTAATTTTCCTGCTAGGAGCTGCTGTGGATTATTTTCCTCTTTCATCTCTGTACATAGGATGATAGCATATCTACAGTTTAAATTTCAGAAATTAAGTTAGGAAGATGAAATAGAAATCTTGATTATTTTTTTTTTAATACTCTACAGTGAGCTTGCACATGAATTTATTTACAACTTGGGATAACTGTAAGAGCAAGAAATGAAAAATATAATCCATCTTAATTCTCAGCTGTTTCAACTAGCCTGTTGCTGCCCAAATCACTACTCAATACATTGTTTTTCAATATTTTGTAGAAAAGAACAAGAATGCACTCATTCCCGTGTTACTCCTCTGTAGTTATAGTTGGTTTCAAAGTATACCAAGACAGCTGATCACGGTCTTGCTGAGGAAGTAGTTATTTCTTTACTGATGTAGCATCTATCAAATGAATCAGCTCATTTGACAGTAAGTGCCCAAAATTCATTCTAATCATTTATATCAAAGGCATCCCCTGGGTCATGAGTCTTGTTCGAGGGCAGCCGTAATGGTGGGTAATGTTGCTGGCTTCTGATGAAGAGAACGACTCATTTTACAGCTCCAGGTTTTCTGAGGCTCAGTCAAGAGTGCAGTCAGGGTACGACAGTTCATTTTGTGAAACTCAGAGGTCTGTTAGTATGACGTTGAAACAAATCCAGGCTCGTTTAGTGGCACTCTGGGATCTCCTACATCTCACAATGGTGCACTGACCAGCGGGTGACAGGTTGCAAAATTCACCTTTTGTTTTCCTCTGGTGAGGACTTCACTGAAACAGAAATATTTTCTTTTTTCTACAGATAGCATTTGGCATCAGCTAAAAGAAATCTTGATGAAAGAAAAAAAAAAAAGAAAGAAGAAAAGAAAAAAAACTAGCAAGAAATATTTTACCTGAGCTTTGCTCTCCTTGAGTACCATAGGATTTTAACTTTTGAATGGCAACAGCTATCCCAGTAAGATATTTATAGCATAGACTCAAACTGGACTGGGTTTTGAATAATGCAGAAATTGCATAATCAGGTTTTCTTTAATTATTGTATCAATGCTTGTTTTACAGGTAGGAAGGTGTTTATTGCTTTATAGAAGTATATTAATTGAAGCGGTGCGGTACTCAAAGCATCAGATAAGGAAAAAATCAATATATGGCCAACTCAATTACATACATAAAGCATTTCTCTCAAAATACAGTAACATCTCCTATGAGAGAAGAATAATTGACACATCTCTGCTTAATGTAAAATTCCTTCAGCTGAGCAGTATCATATCAAACACACTTCCTAGCACTCTTAACAGTGCTAGTGCTTATTAAAGTGTTTATAGTTAGAAAGGTATCTTGTGAGATCCAGAAGGGTGAAATACAAAGCTTTTGCCTGCACTTGAGAGCTCAGTTTCCCAGTCCATCTCTGCAGCTGACTGCTCTGTGAAGTCCTCCCAGCAGTGTGAAGAAGCTTGGTCCAGGGAAGTACTGCTTAGCCCTGGCGCAGCAGTTCATGGTGGTGCAGATGCAGAGGTATGTACTGAGTCACTTGCTGCCTCTCTGCTGCCCACCTCTGCTTCCAGTCTGCATGGATTGCGATGGGTGGTCCCACCAGGACATGGTCGATGGGCCACTTGTGAAAAATCACATTGCCCATATGCTCCTCTAGCTATGTAAGGAATTTTTATTTTTTTTTAATTTCTCTCTACTTATTAGCCAGGAGAAAAGAAAGAGGACTGGTAAATTTGGACTCCATCCTTACCATTTATTTGACAGGTAATAAACTCTGCATTCAAACAGGATTAGGGTAGTCGGTGAGAAGCCGTGGGCAGTTCAGGGGCTTATTTAGATGGATCCATTGCCAGTTCCACAGGGAAACCTTTGTTTTGTTTCATTGTACTGGAGAAGGACATCCCAATTTATGACCTTCTGTCACAACTGTTAATTACTAAGAGGGAGAGTGGCTTATCACAGTGCTTTGCATCTTGGGGCATTTTTCTGGGGTAAGTGAAAGTCTCCTCTTTGAGTCTAAAATTATGTCATAGAGCAAACTCCCAAGTGAGAATTTTTCCAGAATACACTTTATTGATTTTAACTTTAAAAATAGTAGACCTTATATATCCAGGACATATGTCATACTGTACTTTAAAGGCATTGCAAATTGAAAGACAAATACGAAAATACAAAAGTTCTATATTGGAAAAATTTCCTGTATTTCCAGCCTTTTCTCTCTTAATCTTTTTCTTCTCTGAAACTAATGTTAAAATCTGGTGTTATTCTTGCTAAAGTAAATATGTGATGATACAAACATTTTTATTAACTTTTACTGCTGGCTTACTATCATTGTTCCATTCATAAGTTCTTAGGAATTTCTCAAAATACCGGCTCTTCAAACACAGTTACAGCTGGATTTGTAGCAGTGATATATTCTTTTGCATTTTTTTGAAGTACTGACTTATAAAACATCTCTAAAGAACAGAAATAATAGTAGATTAATTCCACACCATGTGGAATGCCTTTCAGCTTTTGTTGTCTCGCTCTCATTTTCCTGATTTTTCAGCTTGCCCTCATTTGATCTTCAGCAGGTTGGAGGGTTGTTTTGAATTATTTTCTTAGTCCATCTGCTTACTCAGTATGCATACCTTAGTTTTTCTTATATGTGGGTTTAATTTATGTGGGGATCAAACACTACAGAAATGGTTTTCTTTCTAAGGCTGTGAAATGGAAAAGACAGTTGACTTCAGTGATTCAGGCTGTGATTAAGCATTGCTTTCTGCCTATGAAGACTTGGGACTTGTGATGTTTCAAGTTGCAGACTTTTTAAAAGTAGGAAGTCATTCATTGTTAAACAGTGGAAATTGGAATCTAAACTATTATTTTATAAATAAATACTAATTTTTTTTTTTTACCAAGTTAAGAGACTAGACAATTTAGATGTAAAATGTAAAAAAGCAAGTAAAATGTTGAATTAATTATGCTTTCTCTCCATTCGTGATGCTACATATTTGTGGAAAGCTCTAGTGTTATATTATTTCTAGCCTTCGTAATGCAGAGTCTTTCTGGTGCAAGATTTATGCTAGGCGTTGTTCAATTATACTACGTTTGACTTCATTGCTGCAGGACCCTGCCACTGTAATACAGTAAATAATGGGTGCTAAATAATGTAAACATGAATCTCCTTGTTCAGATAGGCTGGTAACGCGAAGCTGAGTTACCCTACCCCGCACTGTTGCTCTTGACCTTGATGACGCCACCTTTCATGGACACCTGTTGCCTTTCCTATCTCTATCCTCTTTCATGTCTTCTACTTTTCAGATTGCTTCTTTAGCAGTTCGTTTAGCAGTTAGGCTTGTGTCCTTTCTCCTCATTGCCCTTTCCAGTCTTCATTTATACCCTTGACTGATTTCTGGCCCCCACACAATTTCAAACTTTTCTGTTTATGTCACAGAATCACAGAATCATAGGGGCTGGAAGGGACCTCGAGAGATCATTGGGTCCAACGCTCCTGCCAAAGCAGCTCCCTAGCTCATATTACATAGATAGGCATCCAGACGGAATGAGTATCTCCAGAGATGGAGACTCCACCACCTCCCTGGGCAGCCTGTCCCAGGGCTCTGTCACCCTCACTGTGAAAAAGTTCCTCCGCATGTTGGTGCGGAACTTCCTATGCTTTAAATTGCAGCCATTGCCCCCTGTCCTGTCTCCACAGACCACTGAAAAGGGTCTGGCCATTTCCCCCTACATTCCACCCTTAAGATATTTATAAACATTAATAAGGTCCCCCCTTAGTCTTGTTTTCTCAAGGCTGAACAGTCCCAGTTCACTCAGCCTTTCCTCATAGGGGAGATGCTCCAGGCCCTTAATCATCTTCGTAGCCCTTCTCTGGACTCTCTTCAGGAGATCCCTGTCATTTTTATATCAGGGAGCCCAAAACTGGACACAGTACTCCAGATGGGGCCTGACCAGGGCAGAGTAGAGGGGGAGGATCACCTCCTTCAACCTGCTGGCCACACTCCTCCTGATGCACCCCAGGATCCCATTGGCTCTCTTAGCCACCAGGGCACACTGCTGTTTCATGGCCAACCTGTCATCTACCAGGACCCCCAGGTTCTTCTCCACAGAGCTCTTCTCCAGCATGTCATCCCCCAGCCTGTACTGATACAAGCGGTTATTCCTTCCCAGGTGCAAGACTCATTTGGTTTCTCCCTGCCCAGCTCTCCAGCCTGTCAGGGTCTCACTGAATGGCAGCGCAGTGTTTCTGCGTGTCAGCCACTCCTCCCAGCTTTGTATCATCAGCACTTGCTGAGGGTGGATGCTATTCCCTCATCAAGGTCATTGATGAATATATTAAACAGGACTGAGCCCAACACCAAGCCCTGGGGAACACCGCTAGTAACAGGTCTCCAGTCAGACTCTGCTCCACTGATAACCACCCTCTGAGCTTGATCCGAAAGTCAATTCTCAACCCACCTCACTGTCCACTCATCTATCCCATACTCTCTCAGTTTTGTTATCAGGATGTCATGGGAGACAGTAATATGTGGGTTTGAAATCCACCTCTATCCTTTCCATCTTTCTTCATATCCAGTCTCCCACATCACATTCTTCTACTGTTTATTCTGTAAACACAAAACTCAGACCAAATTGCTCAATGTTTTTACTTGAAACTTGATGTTGCATCGAAGTTGGCAGTGTCATTGTATTTGTCCTCATCAGCATAATCTGTGACAACGTCTTTGGCTTTTCACTGGTTCAGGCCCCGAACATGGAGAATGATATTTTTAAAAACAAACAAATGCAAAGCAGGTGTGGAGTACTGGTACAGAGCTCTAATTGTGAAGTGCCTGGGGTACAGATATTCATGAGCAGCAAAGCGTGGTTCCCAAATGAGTGTCACTAAGGGATTTGTGCTCAGCTTTGTCTATGAAGGACAGGAGTGGCACAAAGGAGTAGTACCCTTTCATTTCCAGTTGACATTCTGTGAGTCTGTCACAAGGAATCAATGTCGTTTTCTGAAAGAATTGAGGACGGTAGGAGCTAGGGGGCTGGAGAAGGTACCTCACACAGTTTTAAGACTCTGAAGAACTATTGGATGGAGCTATAGTGCTGCCTGGGATTTCCTTTGCATGGGGAAGACCAGCACAGCTACTGCTCCGATGTGCTAGCCAGCCTCCAGCCCCCAACTCCAGCAAACACCTTATACCACATACTGAAATGTATCATATCTTAAGTGTGGGACACAGGGGGAAATGGCCAGCCACTTTTCAGTTGTCTGTGGAGACAGGACAAGGGGCAATGGCCACAAGTTGGAGCACAGGAAGTTCTGCACCAATATGTGGAAGAACTTTTTCACAGTGAGGGTGACAGAGCCCTGGGAGAGGCTGCCCAGGGGGGTTGTGGAGTCTCCTTCTCTGTAGATATTCAGGAGCCGTCTGGATGCCTACCTGTGCGACCTGTTATAGGGAACCTGCTCTGGCAGGGGGTTTGGACTGGATGATCTCTTGAGGTCCCTTCCAACCCCTATAGTTCTGTGAATCTGTGAATCCTTGGAGAACAGCACTATAGGTATGGAAGGCAGGTGTCTTCTGACAGGATGGTACGATGCTGCTCTTTTTGACAAATCAGTTTTGCTCAGCCTTACCTAAAAGAAGGGGCTGTCAAGAGAATGAAACTTTATGTCTTTTTATGAAGAAGAGATTTATGGTGTCTGCAGCGGCCACAGGATCAATCCCAGGAAGAATCCCAGACATATATACAGACTGGGAGAAGAACTCCTTGAGAGTAACCCTGCTGGGAAGGACCTGGGTGTCATGGTGGACGAGAAACTTAACATGAGCCAGCAGTGTGCTCTCGCAGCTCAGAAGGCCAATGATATCCTGGGCTCCATCAAAAGAGGGGTGGCCAGCAGGGACGGAGGTGATTGTCCCTCTGTACTCTGCCCTCGTGAGGCCCCATCTGGAGTACTGTGTCCAGACCTGGGGCCCGCAATACAAGGAAGATGTAGAACTGTTGGAGAGGTTTCAGAGGAGGGCCATGAAGATGATTAGAGGACTGGAGCACCTCCCCTACGAAGAGAGGCTGAGGGAGCTGAGCTTGTTCAGCCTAGAGAAGAGAAGGCTGCGGGGGGACCTCACTGCAGCCTTCCAGGACCTGAAGGGAGCATACAAACAGGAGGGGAATCAGCTTTTTAAAAGGGTAGACAATGGCAGGGCAAGGGGGAATGGATTAAAACTAAAGGAAGGAAGGTTTAAATTGGACATTAGGGGGAAATTTTTTACAGAGAGAGTGGTGAGGTGCTGGAACAGGCTGCCCAGAGAGGTGGTGGCTGCCCCTTCCCTGGAAGTGTTCAGGGCCAGGTTGGATGGGGCCCTGGGCAACCTTCTGTAGATCCAGGCCTGGAGGTTGGTGGCCCTGCCTGTGGCAGGGGGGTTGGAACTCTATGATCCTTGGAGTCCCTTCCAACTCATACCATTCTATAATTCTATGATTCTGTGACCAAGGTGAAGATTGCTGAGCTCCTACCCTAACCCCTTCTGCAAGCTCCAGCAGATTCCTGTAAATGTTCATGTGTGCTCTCCAAAGCATTTGCAGGCTCAAAGTGGTACGTATGTACCTCCATTAGCCACAGAGGCCGACGCTTACTTCTCGGGGTCAGTAGTAGCCTGAGTACGTTGGTAACAGTGGGTCAGTAGAAGTCCTGGACACCTCCTGGTGTCAGTGCTTGGGCTGGCATCACCTCCACAGCTATTAAGGATACCAGCCTCTGGGACTGTGTGCAACATTGTGTTTGCAGGCCACAGAATTTTATTGCGCGAGCGTAACTCAGCAGTAAATTGGCAGCACCTTAGAGACTGTTTAATGAATATTTTCTCTCCTTTTTTTTTTTTCCCTGACATTGCAGGAAATATTCAGGAAGTCATATTACAGGAACACTTGGAAAAAGAAGATGAAATTCTGGTTTCCTTGGCTGGTTTGAAGCAGGTATAATATTGCTTAACTCAACCTTCTTGTATCCACCAGTGCTATTACTCTTTCCTTTCTTTTTTTTTTTATTTTCTCCTTTCTTATTCTTTTTGCATGATGCTCTTTTGTCTTGTAGCCATTCTACTGATACAAATGCGTCAAACATTTCAGTGTACTTTTATTTCAAAAGGTAAAACTCAACTAAAAAGAATTACGATTATTTGCACCCTGTAAAGTTCTGGAGGCCTCAAACCAAAAGTGAGGCAGTGCAACACCAAGTTCTGGATTTAAGCCACACCATTGTTTTTCTTAAACCAAAATGCACATGCTAGACAACAATCATGCCTGTGTCCCCAGTATGTGAATGGGTCGACACATGAATGTCATTGAATTAAAAGAAAAAATACTACCAACATAAAATGAGGATGGTGCTGAGCATCTGTATCTCTGATTATTCTGTCCTCTGGTTATAATAATGCTTATAATCCTAATGGTTTCTCTTTATATTTCTTGGAGACTTCTTTTCCAGACTCTGATACAACCACGTTTCGCTGATACTTATGTCTCTAACCAATACAGATATGAGTATTGACTTGCTTCCTATCTCATCAATGCACGTATTTGGGGGAAATGGTACATATACCATACTGCATACTGAAAGCATACTGCACAGAGCTTTAGAAAAATTAGAATTCCTCCAAATTTCTAACCTACATTTTTTCCCATCCCATTCAACAACAGATCAAGGACATCCTGAAAGGTTCCCTGCGTTTCAACCAGAGCCAGCTGGAAGCTGAAGAAAACGAGCAAATCACGATAGCTGATGATCATTACTGTTCCAACAGTCAGAACAAGGGGACAGGGGATGTCCTAAAGGGACCTGTTATGACAAAGCAACAGTTCATCTCAGCACGACAGGTAAGAAAAAATCTTACGCTCGTCATTGATGTCTCATGTTTTTTGGAGGGTTCCTTCAACATGTGCAGGCATTACATGGGAACACCCCAGCATTCCCAGTGCATACGGAGCTGTGGTTTAGTTTCTCTCAAGCTACTGTCCTAATCCCATCAATTACTTTTATTAATGCCTTATGCTCTATGCACAAACTGTCAAGTCTTAACTGTTACGCAGTGTTTGGGGGGGCTTTCTTTCTTTGAATCACAGAATCACAGATGAATTTCCTACAAGAACATGTAAAAACTGGAGGTAAATGTTCCCATGTCAATTGATTATTCTCACTGTCCTTGTCCTCCGGAATCCCATTATGTAAGAGCTGATTATCTGCATTGCAGTGTATCCATGGCCAGTGCCAAAAAGAAAGTAGCGAGGAGGTTGCTTTTACCTTCTACTCCATTGTATTGACTTTCTCCTTGAATCAGTAAACAATGTTTTCACATCCAAGTCACAGGACAAGTTCACGCACAGAAAGAAGTATTTTTCTTTCATGTTAAAAGGTCCCTCTCTGCCTAAGACTCATTCTGACTGAAATGTGATCTTAAAAGCAAGTACTTTTGTGTACATATGACTCTATCATTTTCAATATTCAGAGTTAAGTCTGCCACCCCAATACTGGTACTCACACTCGTAAATCCAGCGGTCACACTATCACCTTGGAGTCTGAGTCTGCAGTTTACTCTTGGCAAATTTAATTAAGAACTAGAAGAAATATTTATTCATTTTCAAATAATGACACAGGGTTGTTGGGATTTATTACACACAATCCCCTTGAGTTGGCATACTCTGTTAAAAATTGTATTTAACTGTATTTCAGTATTAGAAGCAACACCCAGTTGTTGGTTTTTTTTGCTTAGTAATGGCAGGTTCAAAGAGAAAAGCTTTGCTAGAAAGCTTTCATTGCTTCTTAGCTGTTGTCATTGCAATCCCTACCTTCTGCCATAGTAAAAGCATAGGTTCAATTGACATAGCATATTGGAGTATTCATATAATGACCTGGTTTTGCCCTTTATCTCCCAGCATGTCATGCAAAGTATCTTTTGCTTTCTTTCAGAAACAGCAAATACTACTTTTTTTTAAATTATTATTTTTACTTGGATTTGTTATAGAAACTGGAAGGTAGAACACCATATAAGATAACAGCATGCTCTCTGTGTGTGTACAGGCCCTACTTATGCTGGAGAAGCCCTTAATCAGATGCTGGTGTCACTGAGCAGAGGTGCTGGGGATTTGCACTTTGGGTGTTGGGAATGGAGCAGGTGAAGCCTGGTATGTGCAGGTTTCTTTCTTTCCAAAGGAAATTGGCAGGGTGACATGTAATGCGGTCTCACCCCGACGTGTAGTCCGAGTATACATCCAGCCTCAGGGGCCGAGAGGTGTCTGTGGATCACACAGTTTTCATGTACTCCACGAGACTGTTAGTAAGCCCACTACAAGCAACGTGAGTAGAGGTTGTAAAAGCTGAGGTCCTGCACAGCATTGATGAGGCTTCAGTTCTGTATGGTCTACTTTTTGAGGTGCAGTACATTCATACGGATTAGCCTCCTCTCCTCGTATCTTATTGAATCATAGAATCATACAATCTGTTAGGTTGGAAGAGACCTTTAAAGTTCATCTAGTCCAACCCTGGAAGTTCTAATTATGATAATGAGCAGCAGCCCTACAACAGAAAGAAAAAGAAAAATATCAGGGTTAGAAATGGCAGCTCAAGAGCACTGTTAGTATCCCAACAGTCCGTGCTGTTCACAAGCCCATCATCTTTAACCATGGTGTCTAATATCAAAGAAGAGGAGGAGAGCTTTGGACCCCTTCTAATAAAGCACTGGAAAATAAACCTGCTGAATTTAGTGGGCTGTGACATTTAGCTGTTAATTGATGAGGTAGGTCAGTTGTTGGCCCAAACTGGCCCTCAGCCCAAGCTTTCAGTATTCTTCTCTGCTGAAGAAAATGGGCTGCACTGATGCCCTGGGTCAAGCCAGGAGAATTTACCAACAGCTTCAAGAGGATTATAAATTCCAACCACTTCTAGATCCTTTCATGCATTTCTTGCTAAACAAATTTTCTGTGACTTTGGTAATGTGTGTAATTCTGTTTGATGTGACTTACACTGTAGAGATTTTTTCTCCAGTTGAACTGTAGAGGTATTTTCTATGACAGCTAGAAAAGTTACAGGTGTAGCTATCATGTGATTGAGATTAAAATCTGGTCTTTTGTGCTTGGTTATTATATAAGTATAAATTATTTATCATCTTTACTTTTTTTTTTAAGTGCTCTCCTTTTTTGCCTCAAAATCCCCTTCTGGAATGCGAGGATAAGGATCCAGCCCTTCTTTAGAAAGGAAAGCTGCAAAATTAAAAATGAAAAAAAATAAGATAAAGGCTGAAAGAAATAGAGCATTTTTTGGAATGTTTGGCTTTGGTAGCAGCATGCAGTTGACAAACAGAAGGCTTCTGTTGCTAAATAATGAATGATAATTAACACATTATCTTGCCTTTATGTCTGTTCAAAGAAGAAGGCAAAATGAGCTGCTGTTCTTCTAAGCTTTCTTGAATTGTATCCTTACAGTTAGTTTTAACTCATTCACAGTATGAAGGCAATTGAAATAAGCCTGGTCCTAGTAGCTGATATTCATCAGGAAAAAATGTTTGGAGATGCCATATGGCAACGGGCGTAAGGTTGTTAACTTTCAAAGCTACTGGAAGTATAATTCTGTCATTTTTCATTTATTCAGTAGTGGCAGCAGATGGGAGAAAACATGGTTCACGTCAGCATGAGTTTCCTGAAACAGAAACAGGCAGAAGAAGAAGGAAGGAGGTATTTTACCTCTGCAAATATCAGTACCAAGATACCAATGTATGCCAGGGATAGGCAAACATTTAGGGGAGGCCCTTTTACAGCATTTTGAAGTCACTATCTGTGCTTTGCTGCTTCTCCCCTACCTCAGTGTGCTTGTAGGTCTCTTTAGCTGAACCAAAAATTGTGGGTAGAATGACAAGTAGTGTTGCAAAGCACAACACGTAACAAGAAGAAACTGAGGTGAGCAGTTTTCTGCCCTTTCCCTTTATTAAAGGGCAGGATGCCTTTTTTAACTGCACAAAAGCACAGTTTTGGAAGCAGAATTTGCAACACCAGCGCGAAGCGTTTATGACAGAGGGCCCTTGCTGGGACCCAATGCCAAAAGGAAGGCACCCCGTTAGCATCTTGGGGAGTGCCAGAGAGGAAAACATGGGTCTCACTGGGCGACTGTGTCACTAGGTAACATCTGCGTCGCCCTACGCCATCTTTCATATAAGGGCTGCGAGGACTGAAATAGCCTGATCCCGATAGCTTGGAATAATGAAGTGTATCGTTCTGCAAAATGAGGCTGTGCTGCGTTCCCTGAGAGCTTTTAAATAGCAGTGTGGAAAGCAGCCAGGTGAATTATGCAACGGCGGCTGTTTAAAGGAACGTGTATTTCTGTTGTTCAGGGGGCGGAGAGGGGGGAACAAAGTGCTGAAATTTTGAACGCGGTATTTAGAGCTCCCAAAAAAGCAGCACCTGACCCTGTCTTGTGGCTGCACAGGGCTCCTACAAAGCCAGGCGACTACTAACACGGTGGTGGAGCAGAGCCACGGTTGTGCACTGCCTGTGTCCTTGCACCCCTGGAGACAGCAGCCGATTGACTGACAGCTCATGAAGACAGCGTTTCAAATAGGCCAGATGAAAGCAAAAAAGCTAATTAATAACAAATGATGTCTTGGCTCAGAAGTGCTTAAAAAGTGGAGTATCCCTCCCTGTAGCATAGATCTGTTTGTTTTTAACTTCATGGAAAGTGCTTGAAGTTGTTGACATTTGAACTACCCTCATTCTGCGCAGAGCAGGAAGATGGAGATCAGTTTTGATAGCACTCAGCACAGGATAGTTGTTGATGTTTTTAAAAGCAATCTGCTCAATTTGGTATGAATTTTATTAGGTTGTCCATGGAAAGTGAATTAGTACTAAAAAATAAATAGATTTACATTTCAATCAGTTTGACAACTGTCTTACATTGGGACCTTTTAAAATTGTAACCAATAGTCTGGAATTAAGATGATTGCAAAATAATACTATATATTATTATGCCTAGATAATAATATAGTAATATTATACCTAGATACTATCAAGATAACACACAAAAGAATCAAAAATTATAAAACCAGGTTGTTTTAAAAGATTACTGTAAAGGGATATATTTCAATCCTCATATAAATTTTTGGAAGGGAACAACAGGTCACAGTTCTGCATTTGAACATATTTTTACACTCAGATATTTATCTTGTTTGTGACTTTTAGCAATTTGGAACAACTATGTAAATAACGACCAAAGACTTCCAGCTCCCTCATTTCATATTACAGTCATTGTTAATCACTGGTGGGTTTTGCTCCTGAGTGACTCTACAGTTCTCTTTCAAGAGAGTTCTGCTCTGTAATCAGTAATCAGAGCAATAGAAAATTGTTTTCAGCTGTAATAATAAATTCAGCAAAGTAATTTTTGCTGGAGCCATGGATACTGTAACTCCAAGTTGTGGCTTGCCAATACTTGTGATGACCTCCATACTCCAATTTTTTTGTACTGTGCTGAAGGTCTGACTTTATCTCGTTCAGATTATTCCTGTTCTTTTTGGTTACTGCTTGCTTTTTTTCTCTAATACCTACAATCTCTCTTTCACCCCAAAGTGAATTTACATTTACACTTTTTTGGTGAAAGAGTTGCAGCTGAAGGGCTTGTTGTTGACACACATGTTGACATACACGTTTCCCTAGCTACCCCTCTACTTCTCCTTTTTCTCAGTCTTGTATTAATGTAATCCAATATATTGGTCTCATTATCACACCACTTCAGGACTCTTGACCCCACAGGCTGCTTGGCAGGTTGCATTATGCTGAAAAAAAGTGTGTGTCAGGAACTAAGAAAGTATTTGTCTTCTTGTCAGAGGAACATAGCACTAGGTGCGTCTCTTGTGGAAGAAAACAAAGTGGTGCCCATTGGGTTGCAACCAAGCTGATAGGCTGCCAGTTGTCAACCTGCATATGGCAGTCTTTCCTTCTAATTACATACAGCTCTGACTGTCAAAAAGATGGATTTCTCCTGAATGTGGCTAGTTGGAATATAAGATTGCAGTTCATTTTCTGGTACACTGAGGTATAGTCTTGATCCACAACCCTTGCTTTCTGCTAGAGTTTGGAAACACTCAAAAACAGCAAGCCTGGGAGCCCCAGTGTGCCGAACCTGAACTGGTGCTTACTAAACCAGGTCTATGTGCAGCCCAGATTCCACATGACAAGGTTTTACTAGGAAATTTTTTAACACACCATTCTTCTGACAAGCACCAAAATGCCGCTGTACATGCAAACCAGCAAAAAATTCCTCAGTACTACTTCATTAATTACTACAGAAAAATAGCAGCAGGGATAATATCACTGAAAATCGTCATGACTGTAATGTATGTGTTGGATGCCAACTGCTGTGATCACTGCATGAATATACCATGGTGATGAAACATGTAAGGCTGCTGTACCCAAGAATACATTTTGAGAGTGCTAGTTTTTCTAAATAACAAATATTTACTATTTCATCAAAAGTGAATACCTGCTTTATATTTTACTTACTGATTCGAGCATTGCTACTTTTGGATAGTGATGATTCCTTTATCACATTCCCATATCACAGACATCCATCATCAGCCTTACTGAGTGGCAAAACTGGTACTAACTTTAAAGCCTTTCTATGCTGTTGTCTCACAGACTACAACTGATTCGAGCACTAGTGAGAGCAAGAGTGCTGATGACTATATTATGGTTTCCAAAGAAGAAGGAAGTAGAAGTGCTGTCCCGGAGCCTGCGCAGCCCCATCAGACACACAAGGAGGCAGCAGTGAAGCCAGAAGGTCCGTCTCGTTCTTCCTTGATATTCTCTGACCCGCTGATGGGCTCCATTTCAGCTTCCTCCAGCAACCTGAGCTCCAGTCCTGATGATGACAGTAGTAATAACAGCAAAGATTCTGACTTTGCTATTGTCAGCCCACTGGACATCTAAAGCAGGTTGGGAGAGTTTGGGAGATCGGTTGTTACACCTCAGCTCAGATTCCTATGATTCCAGGGGCTGGATAGTTCTTTGGATTAGAAGGACAGAAAATAGGTAAAGATAACCCATTTCAGCCACCAAAAGTCTAAATTTAAAAAATAATAATAAAATTTGCAACTCTTCAAAAAGAATAGACACCTTTTAATAACCGCTTTAAATAAAGACCCAGTAAAACCCAGTTCTAATATACAGTTATTCTTAGTTATAGCATTATCTTACTTAGGAGCTTTGTTACTATAGAACTGTTGCTTTCCCAAAACATATGATAGTATGTGGTAGGTACCATAATGGATTAGGAAATGTGTAGATACTTGGCATCAGACCTGAAGCAGCAAAGACAAACTAGATTTAATATCGCACTTTTACAAAATATGCTTGACTGGGTTTTCTGAGTAAGAAAGGGTACTGTTTCTTCGGAGACCGTGATTAGAGAAGTAGGGAATGTATGACAGAAAGATTAAAAGCATCATCCTGGCAGTAAGCTTGTTCTCAGTTGAGGAATCCTAGTTTCTTCATTTTCACCCAGCAGTAGCCTGAGGTGTGTTCAAGGCAGAGGTTTGTGTAGCTGTTCCTCAGCGCTGTCTTACAGGAGAATTTGTGACAGATTTCTTGAGAACAGGGACCGATACAGCAGAGCCTTATTTCCCTTTGCCTACTTTTTTTCCTCTTGCCCCCAGTTCACCTCTTTCCCTCTTTGTGTCTGTCTGCTTCTACTTCCCCTGGCCTTTTTATTTTACAGAGATTACCGTGGTTAAAACAGTAGGTGCAAGGGAAATTACAGTACTTCACATCGTAGACCTGAGCCGGTTGTACTAAAACTAGCTTGAGTATGGTAACTTACCAGGGAAGGGTGCAAAGTGAAAGGAAATGTTCCTGTTTAAAAGCACTTTATGTCTTGCTATTATTATCTTCTATAGACTCTGTTTACATATATTCCTATTCAATTTCCACATTTCTAGTCCAGAAAAACATAACTGTGCAGCCAATAACCAACAGAAAGTTACCAATTAACTCTAGAACTTCTTCTATGGAAAAGTGTGGGATTTTTCCTATCAAGTACATAGTACATCCAATAATAGGTCTTTTTCCAAGTAGATACGGGTTATACTTGCTGATCCCTTTCAACTCCGTTGGAATTCACAAAAAGAAACCGGTGGTGAGTGGCCACCTGCTCTTGTAGGACCTAGCTTGAGCAAGGGATGCTAGAAAGTTACTCTATTTATAACAAAAGAAAAAAAAATATTAAAAAAATTGCATTATTTGCTTTTCAGATACGTATGCATTATACCATGCAACAACTTCATAATTGCATGGCAAAGCTTGTGTTTGTGTGGAGTTACGAAAGGTAGTTATTTACTGCTTAGTCTGTAATTGTAAATGGAGTTAAGTGCCGTATTCCAAAGATGAGGTGATGCATAGTTTGCTGGTCTTAGATTTTACAAGGTCTGTGTCAGTGACTGCAATGAAGAGATAATTGTCATGTAATTACATGGTAGCTGACATATCCTCACACGCTCAAAAGCCGCCGTGTAGTTCTTCTGAGATTATTTGTGCCTTGTGTATGATAAAGTGCTAGAATGTTTTGAGCGAGCCTAGCATCATACCTCTCCGTACCAGACTGATACGAACATTCAGATGACTGTTTAGATGAAAGATCTTAAATGCATGACATTTCAGAGAGATGTTTGTTTTGGTTTAATTTTAAGCTTCGTAGAAAATCACTTTGGAATTCAGCATGCATGCCTGTCTTCAGGTTTATTTTATTTCCCTGGGTTTACACGAATGCCGGGGGATTAGGTGGCTGTTGATTTATTTAGGTCTTTCAAGCTTTTCTAGCCTTAACCCATTCAGGAAGGCTTGTACCACTCCACCGACAGAGGGGAATCTATTCAAGAAGTACCTATAGAAAGAGGAAAGAAATATCCTGGGGACAGAGAGATAAGTTTTATATTCTGTGATACACAAGCCTTCAAAGATTCCAGTTCTTTGGCAGGGGAAAATGTTTTTACTTCTTTTTTTTTGCTACTTTTTTTTACGCACCAGTCTTTTGATTTCTGTTCTGATTGTTTCAGGGATCACTTCGCTATTTTCTTGAGCAGTCTCATTGCCAGTGAAAGAGTGTGATTTGCACAGTTCTTTTATTTTTGTAAGTAAGTTAGTTGTATCTTTAATATTGCCTATTTTAAAAGAGCGCTAAAAGTGTACAAAGATCGATGAGCGGAATGCCTGTCGTGCCATGGGACATGATAAAAACATCTTCACAAGCAGAGAGGTGATTATACAAATAAGATCAGAGCAAATGCCAGCAAATGAATCTGCTTTGGTCGTACCAGGTCCTTCCACATCTCAAATATGTTGTCTCTGATACTTGATCATAGTGCGGAGATAGTTAGATTTTTATATATTGATTATGCCAGACACCTGTAAGTTAGACAAAGCGTCGTCACCCTGTCTTGCTTTATGTTAAGAATATATCAAGAAAGAAATTGTCATTTAAAATACAGGATTATTCTTTTTCTCTGAAGATAACCTGCTCATAACATTCATGGATAACGATAATCAGATAGAAAAAATATATACATTGCAAATTACTGATGAAAACTAATACGGTATTAAGATACGTATCCGAGACTGTTGTACTGTATTCTCACATCTGTAATTTATGACTGTTTAAAGTCTCCTGCATGTGGCGTCAGTTGTATGTACTGCAGAAAGGCAGTATCCTGTTTTGACTGGGTATTCATTTAGTCGTGGAACTTTGTATCTTTACTCTGGAAGAACATCTAGCCCGCTTTATTAAAGAAAGAATTAACAAATTTTCTGGGCTGTGCTTGTACTGTTTTCTCAAAAAGGAGGGAAAGCTTTTTGACTAGAATACTGGAAGTATCATTTCTGAGAACAAGGGAGATTAAAAACTTTTAAACTATCTCATTACCTATATAAGCACAAAGATTATTAATATTTTAATCAATTTTTTATATATGATCCAGGGAATAAAACTTCTTGACATTTATCTCACCCAAACAACACAGAACATTTCCTATTTTACTGTATTTATTGTATTGGAAAATAACAAACCAGAATTTAAGGTGGTATAACCTTTCTGCAATTTCATTCAACTTGGTATAGTTACGTCGTCGTGTCGCAGTCGCAGTCCCAGTATCTGTACAGTACTTTTCTAACTCTGACTACTTTATTTCGCATTCTTAAATGTTTCCTGTGATTTTCCAGTATGTTCTCCTCATTAGATGGCACTGAGGCAGCTATTTAAAAGATTCCATTTCAGATTTAAGGTGTACTTGTGCCTGGCAGTTACCGTGTCACCTGTTCAACTACAGATACAGCAATCCTAACGTGAAGAGATTGCCGAGTTCTGGGTGTCAGCCCTTAAACAATACTTTTGGTTTTGTGCTGCATGTGTTGGTCTTGAGTGAATGTCTGTAATGGTTTCTTAGACTCGAAAAGGAGAAATTTCATTAAATAAACTTCATTTGCCTATGGAATAGTAATTACACTGTCTCATAATCTGTGCTGTTCTTTTAAGAGTGACTACATAACAGTCTCTGCATTAGTGTTTCCTGTGTCACCAAATCTGCTAGACTCCCACTTCTGTAGCTGGCTAAATTTAGAGATGAAAGAGCATGAAAGAAGGTCATCAGAGAAGCAGCAACTTAAAAAGTGCACATAGGCAACTTGTTTGCCTGCTGCTCGCTATATATTTAACCCCTAAAATGTTGAGGGAGGTTTTAGCTATGTGGGAGGATCCTGCAAGAAGCAAAGTGCATAACCCTAGAAACAGATGGGCCAGAAGGGATGCAGCATGACACTCTTTAGACTACAGATTCAGTAGTGTAGGAACCATCTTTTTCTCTTCAGTTTGTACTTCTAGCATAGTTTGCCATGGTCGCAGGTGCTCTCAAAATTAGGATAATAATAAAAATATGCTGAGTATTTCACCAGGCTTTGCTCTTTGAAACAATGAGCTAGATGTAATCTGAAAACAATAGCTCAGCTGATAGCAGTAGCATTGTATCAGAGAAGTTTGATTCCATGCTGCTTAAATAAGTGCAATTGAAGAGTGGTACCTTAAATAAATAATTAAACACGCACCAAAATTAACAGAAAAACCCACCCCAGAAACAGGACAACAATGTCACCAAATGCAAGAAGCTAAAGTTACCTCCAGACATATAACAAGTACTTTCTAAAATGTGCTTCAGGTAGTACTTGTGTACCTTGTTTGACTACGCCAGGTATGTTTGTGGAAACCTGTCTTTGTTTTAGCCTGAAAAAATCCTACCTGGTCCTTACATGCAGGAAGCATTAACATCCATCAGCTGCAGAGGGAAGACGCTGCAGTTCCATTTGCTATGAAGGGTAAGAGTTTGATCCTTCAATTCCCACTGTTTCAACACTTTCAATGTCTTCCATGGTGACAACATGAGAAACCCTGTAAGCGGTTCCAGAGACCTGATGGGAACGCTGCTGCCTAAGCCATCGATGCAGTTGCAGAACTTTGAGCAGAAAAAGTTTTCCCAGCTTCGCCTTTCACCAGGAGCTTCAGGGACTGTGGTGAGATTAGGTTTGTCTCTGAAATTTTAACTAGTACATAGCATTCAAAGTTGCTATAAATTATCATGTCAGTATTTGAACCTCTTAGAATAGAAATTGCTACCTGGGTTTGAGATGGAAGAATAGTTGTCACAATATCTTCAGTTCCCACCTGCTGTGTTAATTGAATCCAGGGGATGGGAATATAGTAGCATTTTCAGATCAGCATTAAATTGCCTTTTAAAATAAGATAAAATAATCAAGCAAACAGACATTAAAAGGCAGACTGTCAGAGGTGTCATACAGCTTTCTGCATAATACTATACCTCTGTGCAGTACTTGGGAACATGCAACATTTTCATCCATGAACAGAGGGACTTACAACAGCCTGG
This sequence comes from Zapornia atra, assembly GCA_013400835.1. Taxonomy (NCBI): domain Eukaryota; kingdom Metazoa; phylum Chordata; class Aves; order Gruiformes; family Rallidae; genus Zapornia; species Zapornia atra. The sequence goes on from VZTU01007114.1 coordinate 256,233, forward strand.
AACACATGGCAAAAAATGTACGTGAATGTAAGCCTGTTCCTAAAAGTAATTTTAAAAGCTCCAAAGATTAAAATATATCAAAATGGTTTCTAAAAGGTTGAAGTGCACACAAAGCTTATTTAGGCTTGCAGAGTTTCTCAGATCCAAATAAAGTTTCGCCTAGTTTAGAAAAGTGTTAAATTTTCTTATTAAAATCTGATTACTGTTTCTTCCACCACGCAGATTCCTCATTACCACTGCCACTGCTCCTTGTGTTGCTGCAGTATTTGTACCCGTATTCCATGTTACACCCCCTCCACCAGCAGCCCTGGGGTTGAACAGCAGTAGGGTAGGTTTTGGTGTGAGCACTCTCCACCCTTAATTCTCCAGTTATCACCTCATTTACTTCCTACTGCCTCGCCTTCCCTGCCTGTGCTTCGTCCACTAGTATCTTTTCTTACTCATCACTGATTGTAAGGGCTAGGAGTCTTTTGGCATCACACCCTGCAGAGACGGAACCCCAGCCTCCGGGTGATACCACAGCACAACTTACAAAGGCACATAAAGGTGGGAGTTTGGGACCACAAGGAACTTCTGGTGTCTGGGTATTATTGTGCTTCAGACCAATAACTTTCAAAACCTGGAGAAAATTAATTCTAGTATATGATCAATGAATTGCACATTTACTACATTGTGAAGGAGTTGTGATGGGGGAATTTCCTGGCAGACCCTCTTTCCAAACTCCTTTTGTTCTCATTCCCCACAGTCAAGCCCATCTGGCAGTTTTGTCATGCCGGACATAACCCATAAAAACTTCAGCTGTTTAATCTTCTTGAATAAATACATTCTCAGTCACTGTGATCAAAGTTAGCTGTTCATTATCTGAGGACTCCAATACCCTTTGCCTGCAGCCTGGCCACCAGCCCAACCAGGGTGCTCCTTGTTTTCCTATAAAATCTGAAATCTTATGAAAAAATCTCACAATACTTATGCAGCAGGTGGTACCCATATTGAGTTCTCATAACTTCCCTGTGGTAAGCTTTATTCTAAGTTTTATTGCCTAATATTTTCTCTATCCACGTTTTCTTTGTAATTCCTGCAAAATAGAAGACAAAATTCTGGCTTTGCTTATTCTTACCTCCCTCCTCTCTCTTGTGGCAAAGCATCTTTGCTGAGGATGTTCTTTCACCTGTAAAACAGCCTATTTGTATTTAAACTCCTTATATGGTAGGAATCCGATGTGTTTTCTCTTTAAAATACTGAAATAAAAAATTGAATTCTCCAAAACTTTTGCTGTATGAAGTGGAGCTCAAGTTAAGCATCAACATCACAAAACCGTAAATGGAAGAAGTGTGCATCTTCTATTTCTAAACCCCAGCACATTTTGGTAGACACATTGGACCACAACTGGGCAAATAATACACTTGCTGGGCTATACCATTGTATTTATTTTAAAAAAAATAAATTGACCATATGCCATGCAGAGAAGGGAGCAGCCTCGGGCCCAGGAGGCCGATGCCATGCAGTACTAGAACTGATCTGTGTTCCTCAAGAGGGGTCACGGCTGTATTCAGGGCGGGATGCTCCTGGGTGGGCGGAAAGGTGGCCTGTGGCTGTACTTGGAGGAGACACAGGAAACACAAGGCCACGCCACGCCAGAGTGTGCCCCCATTGTGTGGGGCACAGGAGTGCTCATCCAAGTGCAAGGGCCACAGGCTGCTGTGGTGCTAGGAAGAAAAATAAAAATAAATTAGTGTTTTCTGCCTTCCATGGCCCTTTAAGCTTCAGCGTAAATAAAAATGGGAAAGCAATTGCCAAGCATCATTAACCATGCTGGCACTGCAGTCGCTGCAGAGTGCTTTCCTCAGTGTTTTCTTCCTGTGGGATGCAAATTTTATTTTGTTGGGTGGATTATATAGAAGAAAGACAAATCTCCTTTTTTTCATATTTTGGCATTTTTGCTATATACGAATTTTTTTTTTTTAAAGAAACGTTATTGTTGGTCTAAGTCAACAGAGAGACTGGCAACTTCTCTGTCACCCATACAATGAGTAACTTTCAAATTCTTGTAATCAAAGGTTGGGTTCTTTACACGGTGGCATTAGTATGTTTGCTAACTTCCACAGAGTAGAGAAAACAATGTCTATTAAGACATGTGGGAGAGGCAAACCATCTACAATTCTTCAACTAAGTGAGCACAGGACTCTGTGTTTTGCCACTGCTTATTTAGGCACATCTGGTCTTACTGGGGAAAGTTACTTGATGAATATGCCTTCTGGAGAGGGGTTGGTTTTTTTAAGAAAGAATATCTGTATGTTGTTTTAGCATTTTTATTTCTTCCTTTTTTTTGCCTATTGCTTTCTAAAATCTTTGGTTCTCTGTAAATAATTTTTGTGGTGCTTCTCTAAGGTATGGCAAGAGTTCATTTTCCCTCCTCATCATCCTCTGTCTTCGTATCTGCACTCTGGCATGTGCATGACCTGCAGAACCATCTGACCTCCCCACCACCACCTTCCCCAGGTTTATGAGAGCTCCAGTCGCAAATCATCTTGGGAAAGCAGCAGCACAGCATGTTTGGGTATGGCACAAATCACAGACTGGACACAAATTACTGAGTCACGCTTTGCAAGAAAACCTTCATTGGTTCTCTGACCTTGGAAAGCCACAAGCGTAACGAGAGTCACGGGCCGTTGAGGAGTCTGGCCTTTTGTGGGGGGAAGCAATCTGCATGATAGAGTGATGTACCATTGTCTAAGAACAATTGTCTCCTTTGCCATCAAAGCCCGACTTACCAGCAAATATGTAAAACGCAGTAAGCGTGGACAAGCAGCCCCAAATCTCATTTCATGAACCTTCATCATCAGTGCACACTGTGGATGCTGAAATGATCGATATGAATACAGGTGTTGGGGGCGGGTGATAAAATTACAAACTCTGATTGCTGCTGCTGCTGAGACCCAGTAGAAACATCAGGAAAGAGGTGAGTTCAACAACTGCGAAATGCCACACTCTCACACTCTACTTCAGAGACCTTGAAACACACTGGTTTGATACCATTTAAGAGAAAGCCACCTTCTGGCTCAAAATTACTTAATTTTGAAATTTGTTGTAATTCCTTACAGAAAGTAGGGGGAAAAAAGTGATATATACACAAAATATTTCACGTACATCAATATATTTCAGATTGTAACATTTTTTAATTCATTTATCAATTTACTGGTTTTTGGATGAAGGGGAGCTTATCTTTGGTAAGAAGTCAAATCAACATCAGGAGGGCAGGCCTGTGCTGCCAGGGAAGTTTAAAATTGAGAGACTTAAAATGGAGAGCGGAGCTTTGCAGCTGACACGATCACGGCCAAGTCAGGCATTTTATGATGCTGGATGCAGAAGGTTTCTGGCCTGGAAAACCTCACTCCTCTAAGAGAATGGGTGAACAGCACGGTCAGGAATGGTTCATCCATGGATGCAAACAGAGGTATGTATGTGTTGGCTGTCCTTTGTGCATGCTCGGCTGTCCTTATGGCAGAGGATGCTGCACCAATATCAAAAACATCAGCTGTGTGATTGGCATTCACCATATTTTGGATGAAAGACTGTTAGTCGAAGCCAAGGTTTTTAGCAGTGTGCTGGGCATGCTCCTCTCCAACCTCATCACATGTGCAGCGCCACCCTGGGGAGAGGTAAATCCCTATTTTCAGAGCCTGCAGCGCAGACCTGTCTGTTCAACCCAGCCTGCTCAGGTCAGATCTGTCCTGGGTGCAAATCAGCACACTTCTGCTGACCCCCACGGTCACAGCAGCTCACTCAGATCTTGATATGTTTATTTCACATCCAACAGCTGCTGTCCTAGATAATGGTGTGAATCAATGGTTCCTGGCCGGGCTTGGGGTGGCAGTGCAAGCCAGCAAGTCAAGGTAATGCAAACGCTCTCCAGAAACAATTCCCCACAGCAGCCACTGAGGGGAAACTTTATTTATTTATATATTATAAGAAGTTCTGTTAAAATTTGAGAATTTTAGAAAGTTTGACAGGGGATTACGTTTATTAAGAGCACTTTGCACATCAGCTACATTGTTGCACAGGTGACTTAGGTAACCTGGATGCTGAGGAGAGCCTCGCCACCCCTCCTGCCCCCGCTCCTTGCCACCCCTCCTCGCCACCCCTCCTGCTCAATCAAAATAGCTCTGTGCTAGCTCCCATTCATCACTGCTGCCTGGACACCCATAAGAGAAGATGGGTCCTTGTCCCACCCAGAGTCACTGGAAGTACAGTCTGCAGATACAGTCCTAAGCACCCCTTGGTCTTCAAAGATACCAGGCTCTGGTGGCCGTGCCTTTGACTCGTGGATCTGGATATTAGTGCATAAAACATCTGTGTTAAAAGTGGTTTTATGCCTCTGCTGCAAGCAGATTACCACAGATCCTCCCCATTGGCTCCCACCACCGCTGCAAACAGCGCTAAATCACGTAGCAAAACCCAGTGAGGGCGGCAGCGGCAGCGGCGGCTGCTTCTTGGAAGTCCTCGCCTCAGTTCAGGGAACATCTAGAAGAGGAATCACAAGTCACCCACGTCAGGGCAGGCAGGACACTCGTCAGCAATCCAGTTCTGTGACCTCGGACATGGCCTCACTGAGACCACTAGCAGCATGTGGGCAGCGTGCACCCAGTCCTTGACCACTTTGCAGCCACTGAATAGATTTTGGGTGGGTCTGTGGTACACTTGGCACCACGGCAGGGCATACAGGCAGGGCAGCTTAGTGGCAGTGGCAAGTTTGCAAAGGCTTTCAGTGTAAGCAGGCACCGAGCCTCATACAGGCTGATGTATTTTGATTTTCTATGAGGCAACTGGTTAGGCTGCATCAGGGCGGGGGACAGGTTTCTGTTTTGTTTGTCATCAGCATCTCTCTGAGAATCTTCACAGGGTTGTTCTTGGGACTTGGAAAGGCTTTTGCACCTTTTTTGGGGGGAGGTGGGGGAAAGCTTGCTGGTGTTCTCTCTTTCAAAGACAGGAAAGTGTTGGGTTGTGGTTTTTTTTCTTTCTTTTAAATGTGCATCAATCTACCTCCTGGTGACAGGCACACATCCTCTCCGGTGCTGCTCCAAACCACAGGTAGTGGTCACAGGTGACTGATGCACCCCCAAGCCATGCTCTTGAGGGGCCATGTGGTACCACGCTCTTCAATAAGCTGAGCATGAAGAACCCCATTATCGAAGGTCCTCTGCAGAGTGGCACACAGGCCAGGCGCTGCCCTGCAGCCTGGAAATGCCCAACAGCCGAATGAATCTGCGCTGACCTGAATCAGCATTAAAAATAGATCTACAAGATACAAGACTGGGGAGAGGAGAGAGCCTAAGCATAAGCTCATAGCCACTGCTGACTTTTGCATTTAAATAGACTCTAAACAGCAAACCAGAAGCCAACATCTAGACTGCTGTTATGGAGTCCAGGTTTTGGCGCCATAATTACTGTTGTGTTCAGAGTTTTCATTAATTTCTTTATTTTACATTTTATACTTAATGGAAGTGGATAAGAGATATTACTGAAAACACCTGTGCAATATTGATTTGAAGGAGTATTTAAGGAATATTTTTTAATGGGACACATTTTCTGTTTCATAAAAAATACAGGGTTTTTTCTTAAAAAATGTTACATAGTGCCCTGCGATTCTGTGTCTTGTGATTTTGTGGCCTGCCTCAGCTAAAGATCGAAGATGAGTTTTGCAGAGTAAAGGTGTAGGAGGGAAAAAGAAACTAACTGTACTGTGATAATGAGGGGAGAGTGTGAGAGCAATGTGAAGACTGTTGTCTCTACTTGCCTCAAAACAGATCTCCAAACAGCTCAGAGAATAAATTTAAATATGCACGAGTAATAAACACATTAGTCACATATAGGGGTTAATGAAGTGTTTATGAAATCGCAGCTTTGGAGCGCTGTCCCTTCAGGAGCAATTCACTAAGATGGATCTGATAGCACATTCTTGTTTTTTCATTATCCAGTATATACGGCTACTGAGAAAGGGAGACGAGGATAGGATACCCATCCCTGCTTCAGGATTAACAATCAATTGGAGAAAGTAAGTTATGAATTCTCCTGGAGTACCTGTGCTTTGCCAGATGCTCCTTTACCTGCAATAAATTCATAGAGGACATTAAAATCAACAGTGGAGCCTACATCAAGCTTGGACTTTCATGCAGCTCTTGGTAGGAACACGGATTTGATAGGGGAATGGAACATGCCATGCAATTATCATTTAATGGTCTCAACACAAGGCAAAGCACTGCCTTTTCTGCCCCACTTTGCACACTTGCCCATACTGTTTGTTTTCCTTGGATGACCTATGACTAGGAAGTCTGAGATTCTCCAAAAACAAATAACTGCAATCTCTTCTACAGTCTCTACAGTCATGGAAACAGGGAGCATGCTGTGCTCCCACCCCAGCTGCATCAAGCTCTATTAGCTACTTAGGTATCATACAGGGAATCAAGGACTCAGATATATCTGCTTTGCTGTAGAAGACCAATGTGACAACTCAGCTAGAAGTCCTGCCAGACAGTGGGTAGAACTGCACCCACCAAGATCAGGAGCTGGTTGGTCTCTGGTTTGGTTATGACCCCATGTCATTTGCAGGGGTAGTGGGTGAGAAGCTGACATGGGACCAGACAGACTTGGCATCTCAATGAGTTAGGTGTCTAAATACCACTGGAGCGGGTATTTGGTGTTAATGACTGAAGTGCTTTGCTGCTTCTGAAAATACTGCCAGCAGCTTTGAAAGTCTTGTCTTAGCTGTTCTGCATGCCATGTTCCAAGCTCTGGAGAGTATAATTATAGCTCTTCCCTAATACTGCATAACGAATGTATGAAAAATGGTATCCTGTACTGCAAGGGTAATGGGGAGACCCTGCCTTGCTTCAGATTGATAGCTGGAGTGAGCTTATTGATTATGGCATTTCTGAGGACTATAAACTTTTAGAAATGAAAGAAAATGAGTTGGCTGCAGAGTTAACTGTAAAGGTGCTACTAGATAGATCTATCATTACTGTCACATGTTTGCATGAACTCCAGGGGTGGGGGGCAAGAAAAGCTGCAATGGCTCAGATGCTTACACCACGCCTGCTACTCTCTGCTTTGATTTTCTACAGAATTCAAGATTAAGGCCATTTTTTAACAATAGCCTGGATCGAATAGGTGCGTGCAACAAAAGTAATCGGGTGAGACTACGCTTGCTACATTTCTGCTGCCCTGACAAATCTTTCTGTGACTGCAAAGCTCTCTGGGCATGGAAATATTGACTGATAGATGCATGACTTCTTCTGAATTATCACTTGCGTATGTGTTCTAATGCAGAGAATACAGACAGTGCCTATTCTTTGCCAATGACTAGAAAAGTAACTTGTGCTCTAGGTTACCTTCGTGGGTTTTAACAATAAAGGCTGGACTAGCTTTGTACTTGCATTAGGGAGTAAATCCAGCACAGAGAAAAAAGGGTGTTGGGTACGTCAGCCTCTGCACTGTTACGTGCCAATTTAGCCAATATCATGTAGTGCACTCTCTCTGCAGCATGAGAGAATGAAAGAATTTAGAGCAGGTTCTTTTCCTCAGAGTCTTTCACAAAGCATAGCTCTAGGTCTTTGCAATTCAGCCTATTCTGCAAGAAGTAATTCTGTGTGTAAGTGTGGTTTGTTATTTCGAGGTGTTTATTTTTTTTAACATAAAAATGCTGAACTTTAATTCATTAGTTCATTTACTCTGACAGAAAAAAAAAAAAAAGGAGCTGTAGAAGTCTTTGCAGAACAAATATGGTATGCTGTGGTGGCTGAATCTGGAAACCAAGACTTCTCCTTTTAGAAAGTCTGAGAAAAAAATACCAATGAACTCTTACATATAGGATGTCTGCAAATAATCTTCCTTAGGCTAGAAAGCTCTAGTGTTAACAGAGGACCTAGTATATTTGGGGAACATAACCAAGCCCTTATGCAAGGATGAAGGAGGTTTGGACAAGGGTGATCTGTCTGAGATCAAAAACCAACCTATTCCCAGTTGGTTTGAAACATTTTGGCAGTTGCTGTATTTAAACTTGTTCCTTTTGTATGTAATGAAAACCCTCACTAAAACAACAAATAACTAGCTTGCAATGTTTATCTGGCTTTAAATGAGATATTAGCATCATGGTATTTCACAATCACCATGATCATGGAGAGGACTGTTCAGTTGGCTGTTAACTACCTTTAAAAAGCAAATTCCTCAGTGTGCCTTTGACACAGTAAAAATTTAGGATGCAGAGAAACTCCTGTCAGATGCCTGTCAGGACATTGCCAAACTGGTCTTTCACAATGATCTTCAGCTGCCACTTGCTGTGTTGAGAACAGCTGCCCATTCCTCCATATCTGAGCATCTTAGGTAGCGACATCCCTAATGGACCTGCCAATCTCCATCTTCTCCAACTTCTTATGGTAGAAGACAGAACTCAGCATAGGCACGGGTATTGCTTTGCTGGAATTGATTTTCACTTCTTTTGGAGAGGGTGAGGAATGGCAGGACTCCCTTTGTGACAGAGAAGGATCTTACCAACGGTGCTAGAGCTGTTTTTAGAGAAGAGGGATGTGTTTAAGAACATCACTGGAAATCAGTCCCTAAAGATCCTGGAAACCTGTTTCAGAGCTAAGAACTGTGAATACAGAGTGACAATTAACATGTTGCTTCCCCGAATGCTTTCCTTCTACGTTTTTGTTGTTGTTGTTGTTACTATTGTGTTTCCTATAAAATACTCAGTTTTGTTACTTAAGGGTATGAAGCCTTTGCATTTCAGATAGTATGATAAATAAGATACAACAGGCTACTTTCAGTGGAGAAAAAAAAAAAATCACCTGCTGAGAGTGTCCTTGATGCTACACTGAAATGTATGTCCTTCAGGAAGTGGGGAGATGTTCTTGCATGTTATCTTTCTGTATTTCCTGTAAGGCTTGGTGTGTTGGTTGGAGTAAACAAGGGTACACCCAGGCCGCCGCTGCAGGTTATTATGAGTTCAAATAGCAGGTAGTTCACGCTATTTGTGTACAAAGTTTCAGTTCCTTATTAGAGTATCAAACCTTGAAACTAGGCTTACACACCTCTGCAATACTTGGGAACAACATCTGTTTCTCTAGGAAAGATTCCTTTAGCAAACACAGATCCTTATGCTTTGATTATAAATTCTGTACATTAAATAATTTATGTTGGCCGGGATTCTCAAATAAAACTAGTGAAAATGCAAATAATGCTTGTTCCTTTTCATGAGAAAGCTTCTAAGAGCATATAAATATTTTGTTAGAAGCTCCATTTCAGCTAACAGACCTCCAGAAATTAGGGCACTGAGCTGTAAACTTCACATCCTGCTTTTTCCTTAATACCATCTGGGGAAAATAATAGAATCTAGGCTCTACTGTCTTTCCACAGATCATACACGAGATAATGGTGCAAGTAAAAGACTATCACTTGCTTCATTGTATTGAGACTGCCACCATTTGCATGAAGCCTAAACCTTGTATTAATCTCTGAACCATGCCGGCTTTCTTTTCAAGCAGAAGTCTTGATTTAAAAGTTACATGTGACTTGAGATTCTGGCTGCCTGAAGCTGCTGTGGTCTGTGGGTCTTCTCACAGTGGCCATATCTCACCTGACTCTCCGCTAAGAGATGATACACACACTCACCACCCCAGCAGGAGAAACATGCATGGGGAAATTTTGACTCTGGACTTCCTTCTTCCCAAGCATTGCAGCCACATCAATACCACTGAATTTTTTTTAGATCTTTTGTACATCTTACGTTGCCAAATATGGATATTTCCTCTAGACTTTCCTCAAGCTGCCTACACACACAAGCCTAGGAACTCCGCGTTTCACAGCCTCTACAGTTATTGCAGTGTTGTTACAGGAAGAAGAGGCCTTTTGATGTTCTTTTTGCCACAAAGGATTCAGATGCTGCACAGAGGAAACAAAAAACCTGTCAGCATTGTTACCTAGTTCTCCACCCTTCCGAAAAGAAAATAAACTTCTGGGTCTTTTCAAAATGCAGCAATGGGATAATTGATGATTTTCGTCCTGGACTGTGTTTTCAGAAGATGGTTCCCAAGTGGTTACTGCTAAAGACTCAAGTTTTCTTTTTTACATTTAATGTAACAGGAATAATATTGATGGGGTTTGAGTTTTTGTTTGCTCATTAAGCAGTCAGCAGGGGCTCACTTAATGAAGCACAAACTCACAGTTATTACATTATCGCTTAATTATTCAGCACTGACATCACTGTGTCTTCACAGCAGGCACCCTCACAACTGGGAACGGGGTGTGTTTCCCTCCAGCTTTCCATATCTTGATGGAAATAGGATAACAGGAGTGGCTGGAGGCAGCACTGGGGCAGATTGAGATTGATCCTACCTAACTTCATACAGTCATTTATGCCAACAAGTCCCTCAGTGCAGAGTGTGAGCCACAGGAAGTTACAGTGAAATTGGGCAACTACAGGGAAAAGCAGGCAGTGGAAAGGAGCCGACAGTAAACAATGTCACACTGCTGTACAGCTGTACCCACCGAGGTATTTTTAGGTTGGTTAATAGATAGAAAGGCAGAGATGGGTGTTTTGCAGTGGTAAAATAGCATTCTGGTAAATTTCCTGAAATCTCAGTTCTTTTGTTGATCCACAGGTAAAACACATTTAAACTCCATGAAGCTACTGGTTTTTGCGTGAGTGAGTTTCTAGGATAGGCTTCTGTGGGCTCCTTGGGGGGTTAGCTGTTTCTGGAGTCTTTCCAAACAAAAAACCTATTGAATGGCTAGGCAACACCAGCCAGGTTTCCCCACTTCTCCACAAAATGGTACAGGGGGATGTTGCTTTCAGACAGAAAGCTTTGCATTTTTATTCTCATAATGGAATTTTAATTGCTCTTCTTTCGAACATGTGGTACAGCAAAGGCCAGATACCATACAGTGTAAGTTCTTAACAGAGTCTCTTTGTACAACTGCAAAGCCAGTCGTTATTCAGGTAGTAAAATTGGGGTCCTTGTGAATTGGGGTGTGAGTCAATGGTGTTCAGCTTTACAAGGCTACAGTCCAGCTCACTACAGAAAATGTGGAAGACCAGCAAGGAATAGAGGCAGGAATACTCTCCTTGAGGGTTGAGGGGCTTTTTTTGTTGTTGTTGTGTGCAGAATAATATGTTCTCCTACAGCCTTCTCGTGGGAGAAGAAAAATCTATTTGGGCAGAATTGTCTTTTATGGAAATGGTTGGCAGATTTACTCATGCCTGCAGATAAGTGATGGCTTGTAATATAAGGGAACAGCTTTCACAGAAAGTCCTGGATGCACAACTGTCAAGCATCTTATATTCAGTGTTAAGAATATACCACCACACAGGAATTCATACCCATCACAGTGAGATAGAGACCTGTGAAGTCTCTGGCAATGACTTTACAGACTGTGTTCTGTGTCATCTGAGATTTAGAGATGATTTTAAAGGGTGATGTACAAAGGCAGAAATGTTTTTATTCCATCGATGCTGTCACGATGCCTCCCTTTGTGCTGAGCCTATGGATCTGGGTTTGGGAACTTGCAGCCACAGAGCGATCTGCTAATTGCATTCCCTTCTTATTTACCTTTTTTTCCATCATTTCCTTATTACAATTAGCAAGGCAACACAGACAGCATTGCAATTCAAACAAACTTTGGTTTGTTTAGCAGAAATTACTCATTTTCTATTGCTAGGTATTTGTCTGAGCAAAGAATGCGTGTGGGGCTGTGCAGGGGGATGGGGCGGGGGGTGAATGCAGACAAACTACTAGCAACGGATGAGGTATGAGAAAACAGCTCTGAGGACTTGTGGGATACTGAATATCACAGATGAGTGGCCCCAGATCTGTAGATATGGTTTGAACTTTACCTACCTAAGAGGTAGGTTACTGTCTGATATGATTTCACTGAGTTCTTTGGATGTTTTGGGTGGTTTGAGTAGATTTTAGAGATCTTTGAGTGTCTTATTAAAGAGCAGGAGCACATAGTAAGTACATCAGATGTCTGATATATTACTGCATAGTCTGCGTATCACTTCTATGGACTCTGTACTAAAACTCATGGGCTTTTCATGAGGAAAAGGTCCTCTGTATGTAACACAGGTGAGGCGGCAGGTCTGGCAGAAGCCCAGCAGCAGCAGGAGCCCTACAATCTGGTGCATGTAGAAGTAGGTGTTGTGAACCCCACACTAGCATCCTCTAAAGAGTTGTCTTCACTGTAAGCTTAACCCAGATGACTGGCATTTGGGTGGAAGCAACTGGAATAGCTAAATTCAGGTGTAAGGATCTATAGTGTAAAGCTTGAGCCCACACTGGCATCATACTCAGTCTTTTTGGGTTTAAGACATTCTGCAGCCACAGTATCTTCTAAACATCATGGCTCAAAATCATCCTTTGACTTCTTTCGCTCTCTGGCAACATTGGGTGGGGTTTTTTTATAACATTGTCCAGCCATGGGAAGGCATGATCTTAATTCAATTATTTATTCAATAAACATTTTCTGTTTATAGCTTTGTTCCAGTGGAAAAAAAAGCTATGAACAGCCAAAGATGGTGACAACCTGTACTAGCAGCTGGCATCTACACAAGTCTATTTTTGAGAAAAGGAGGAGGTGCCTGATAAACCAAAGACATACTTGGGCAGTCCCTGTGGCCAGCCACCCGTTACCTTGAGAAGACAGAGCAGCTACAGCAGTAGATGGGCTTTGATAGCTGCACAGCTCTGCTCCAAGGAAGCCCGTTGTCTCAAATGGCATGTGTTGGCTGTAACACAGCAGGACACACAGAGGTCATGCCTGCTGTGAGGAGAGGAAAATGCCAATTCTGAGTTGACTATCTGTCCTCACAACAGTGCTAATCAAGCCAGTTCTTAACTGCCAGTTGTAGGAATTTGCCATGCAGCTGTCTCTGAGGCTGGTCCACCTGCAACCCAGCCAGTAGGTCTTCTGCTGCTTCTCCAAGTGCACTTGCCCCATAGAGAGATTATTATTCACTCATTGTGGCAGCCTTCACAGGTGGAAGTTTGTTAAATGGAATATACCAGAATGGTGCCAAAACATACCAGAGAGGCATCATTAGGATTTTAACTACTTTTTGTTGCTGCTCTTCGGAAGTTAGTATGTGTTACCAGTGCATGGGGAAAACAACTACATGGAGAGCAGTGGTTAATAATGAAAGTGCAGAATACCAAGAGTGGTATTTTTCAAGTTTTCCACGATGAGCAGAATCCCCCCATGTTCTATGCTTTGTATTTGGTAACATCACTCTACCTCCCACCTAAAACCTGAACTTTTTATGCTCCTTCATTCTTTTCTGCTGTTGGTCAGAGTTGTGACTTGTGGCCTTCTAGGGCTGAGAACTGTGCATTACCCCAAGGTATTTTATGCACTATTTGACAGCATTGAGATGAAACAATTAACAGTACATTGATTGCAAATGTAACACCTCTGCCTTGCAAGTGCTCTACCTGGGGAATTCATCTGTTGCGTTAACTTGATACAGAGAAAGCCTTGTCTTCATTGCTTACTGTGTGCACAAAGAGACGGCTAATTGAGCTCTTGTCATCTTTGTTGCAAATTAAATTTCTGCATTCAGGATCTGTAGTCTCAAGAGCACTACTAATCATCTTAAAGTGCCCCTTTTACCACAGACCTTCTATCTACATTACCAGAACAACATAGATTGATCAAGAGACTGGGATATGTGTGGGGTAGTGTGTGTGAAAACAACCCATCTGGCAGATGTACCTCTGGCCTACTTGCTGTCTCTGGATTCATACTTAGCACTACTAAGTGCTTAAAGAAAATTGATGTAGCTACCTAAAATGCTCAAATATTAATACTTTTCTTCATAAAGATGCAGTTGCCTCTAAAATACTCCCATGAATTGAAGCAGGGGCCTCCAGGAAGATGGCCCTCCCCCCCTGTAGTATGAGGAGATGCAGCCCCGCTCTGATCTTCTCACAGCTCCTTCCTACTTTGTCCCTCTAATTTATTCCTGAGAGGCTGAGGCTAACAAGGGAGTGATAATTATGTGCTGACTGCCTTTATTAACCTTCAGTGACCTGCTCCTGTTGCTGGGCTGGCAGGACCCCCTCTCCCCACATAACCAGGAAGCAACAGAGGTCCTGCTGGTGCCCCAGTGAGTGCCTGCAGTCTCACACGTGAGTGCAGCCATCTGTGCTCCCTGGTGATCTAACACGTGTAAAACATAAAATTAACATGATGAAGGCAGTCAGGGGCAGGTGAAGCTGGAGAAAGCATTTATCTTCCCCTGTTTGTTTATTCTACCACAATCCTTTAAAAGGTTTTTTTCTGCAGAATAGTGATGTCTCTGAACAGTGTGGCTACTGTTTGTGCAGAAAACTCTGACGTGTTTCTTCGGGGTATTTAATTTTGGCGCAGGAATGTCATGTATGGCAAGTTACAGAGCTATTACTGACAGGAGGCAGCGCGCTCTCATTCACGTCCTCTGTGCTTCAAGAGACTCTGGGCTGAATCCCACGGGAAATTGAGGAGCTGCTTTCCAAACGGGCACGGCTAGAACAAAGTGAGGACCTGCTGGCACTGTACTTCCCCCTTAGCAGAGAGTGGACAGGCAAATGTCCTTTCCCTTCTCTCCACCAAAGGATTCCCATCCCAATACGCTGGCAAAGAGCTAGTATGATTTTTGCCCTGAGGAAGAAGAGTACAATTCAGATGACGTCCTAGACAGAACAGGTAGGTGCTGCAGTCTGTTTCTTAGCCCAGTGTGGCATCTGTGGTGAAATAAGAACATTGTTTCCCCCTCCTTCATTCACCTCCAACAGTTGCTGTCATGACCAGATAGATTGATGCTTTTTTTTTCCCCTTCTTCCTTTTGTTCTCTGCACAGCAGTCTTTCCACATGAAAGTGAGATTACTTGCGATATGCTCCTGGTTGCTTTAGCTTTCATTTTCTATTTGCCCTTATTGTCCATAAATGCAGTTTTGTTTCTTTAGCTTCCACTCAAACTGTGGGGTGCAGATACATATGGATAACATAGCACAGAGCAGAGACCTTCCAGCCTTGCTCTGAACAGGTGATGTCCATGGCTGGAAGCAGTGGTCTGATGTTGACGTGGTGTTGCATCACAGCAAGCTTTGTCTCTCTCACAAGAAAATCCTTGAGACTGCAAGCTGAGTAACAACAAGCAGTGATGTTCACACTCTTAGAGCAATACAGATGTGCAATATCATGGGATTATTTAAATTATGTCCTTGTCTGTGCTATTCAGGACCCACAGTGGGACATTAGAGATAACTGAGCTAGCTGGAGAGCTGCACTGCACCTGCCCTCTGGCAAAAGTAATCTTTCTGATCTGTTGAAAATGTTGAAATGCACAAATCATGTTTTCTATAAGCCATGTTTTGTGCCTCTACTCTGACAATTCCTACTGATAACACTATATTATCCAGATCTCTTGATCACCCTTTTATAGCATAGGTTTTGAAAGTTATTAGACATATAAGAATGGCAAATATTGAGTCTTCTTCAGATTGCCAGGGAATGGCCTTGGTTTGATCCTTCTATGATAGTTCTTTATCACAATCCCATATAGCCTCCAATCCTCCTCTCACAGAAGGATTTGAATTGTAGCTGTGTAAAGAACTACTTTCAGTAGGAACTTAAGACTTTATTGAAAACTTTGTTACCTGACTGGCAGAATTCCTCTGGTTCATAAGATTCAGAGTTTTAAGGTGGAAATCCCGCAGGATCCACAGATCCAGCACATGCCACAGGTATAGATGCAAGGAGTTTGCAGTGGTTTATGTAAGGGTTTACTCAGACTACTTCTCTGTCTGGATTTGTTTTCAGGTTTTTAAGGATTTTTATTCCCAAACTGTCTTCCAAAAATGGGATTAGTGAAGTTTAGCAAGTATGCCTGCAACCTAAGAGAAAGCAAATTTGAAACCAGTGAAAAATGCTTCCCATGCTGCGTAGGATGGCATGTTATATATGTGTAATGTATTGCCTCTCCTGAACAGTGTAGAAAAGTACCTGAACTCTACTTAGGAATTATTTTTGGATACATAAAATTGTTTCATTTAAGCCTTCCTGGCTGGATTAACCCTATTTCACCAATCATCTCATGCACACCAGCACATCTTTCTTTGCTCCAAAGCAGCACCTGAATAAGAGGCTGAGCATACTTTAAGTATCTCAGCAAAGCAAGTGAAGTTATTTTCTATATTGGCACAGAAAAAGAATAGTTTTGTCTTCAAGCAGGACCTCATTTCCAGAAGGGTTAGTTAAGTTCATGATAATTCACATTTTTCTTTTCATAAAAGCAGGGATGTACACAGTCAACTTGGCTATCTCCTCATGGACTGGACTTTGAAAAGGGAAAAAAAAAAAGTTAGGATGCATAGAAATGCAATGTGAAGCTGCTCGCATTATGTAGCTTCTCCCACCCTGCCCCAAAAGCCCAAACTGCTGATTTTGCTCAGCCATGAGGGACAGAGGAAAGAAGAAAGATCAAGGTATTTTAGACAGGGAACTTGAAACAAACAGAGACTAAAAGGGGAATGAATAACTCAGTTAACTCTTATTTAAGCAACATTGGTAAAAGTCCTTTGAATGACCTCCACAAAGCTTTGCTGAAGCATTCTTTTATACTCTTCCATAAGATTAAAGCTAACCTCCATAGCTTTAAATCTCCTCTTTCACAGATGCCATATGCTATCACTCTCGCTACGTATAAAAGAGAACTGATTAGAGAGACACCTTGAAGACACGACTTTACTGAGTCATCCAATTTTGGAGATACATAAAATTGTTGCTGGTTTCCGGGCATTTCTCCTGAAAGGGTGAATGAACTGATGAGGCTGAAACTGTCACTGGCTCTTTATTGCCTGCAGAACCAGCCACCGCCTCTAGCGAGACGACAGAGAAATGCTGCGGGCAGCTGTTTTAACAGTGCTTCACCAAAGCGATTATGCAGGATTTGTCTGGCATTGAATCACTGGCTTGTGTAAACACCAGATGTAAACGAACTGCAGTGTCTTAACTAAAGCACTGTGTTTTGGCCAATGAGAGCAATATATTATTAAAGATAACATTACTGTTACCTCTATTTGAGATATGTACCTGTAGCATCCATCCTCCCTGTCTCCCCCGGCTGTGCCAGGGGCTGCACTGACACCCAGACGCTGCCAGTCCAGTACCGTGAAAGGGTGCTGCTGAGGCCTCTGCATCTGCCCTGTTCTTGGGGTGGGCTCAGAGGCAATGCTTCTTGACATCTGCTGAGATCAAGGCTTGCCGTTTGATGTCCTGAAGAAGGGCCTGGGCACTAGCAGCCTCCCTCTTCTCACCCTAGTGCCTGTAGATCTCTCCTTGGGTGGAAGGGGCTGCACTGGCTCTAGGCTTACTGGGGAGAGGGGTCTTTTTCTGGCCAGAGGGAGGATGTGGCTGTGCCCTGCTGGGCTGAGTGTGGGGGAAGAGGAACATCCTGCAAGCATTTAAAATGCAGGGACGCAGCCTTTGAGGTCGTTCTGTACTCCAACGGCTGCCAAGTAAATT
The DNA here is from genome assembly GCA_013400835.1 of Zapornia atra. Lineage (NCBI taxonomy): Eukaryota > Metazoa > Chordata > Aves > Gruiformes > Rallidae > Zapornia > Zapornia atra. The sequence continues at coordinate 273,787 of VZTU01007114.1, forward strand.
TACAGACAGATGCCAGGAAAGGGCAGAAAGCTGTTGTCACAGGGCTCTTCCCTTCCCAGCCCAGGCTCCCCACTGCTGGTGTTCCCAGTCTTGGGGAGGGCCACACCTTGTGTGTCCAGGTGAGTGTAGGGCACTCTCTGTTCAGGAGAGTTCCTGCTGGGCAGCAAAAGGAGCTGGAGGTATGTGTCCTTCCAGAAGGTGTTGTCTGGGGCACCTTTCCACAGCTCTCCACAGGCCTGTGTCTAATGGAGAGGCATACATGCAGATGTAGTCATTCAAAGTGCTGAACCCTGAAACAGCAAAGCATTTAGGTGCTGTATGACAAATGTAGAGTCAACAGGGCTCTGTAGATGTTTATGGAAAACATAGTTCTAGAGTATGAAGAGGACACAGAGAGAGAGAGAGAGAGAGAGAGAGAGAGATTAATACAGTGCATTCCCATGACACTTTTCATAGTCCTACAGTAAGCATGTGCCTGAACTTAGAACTGGACTTGCTCTTGCAAGTCCTTGCCCTTGCAAGGTCAGTATGATGTTTGATCTCCTTCTGTCTCCTGGAAAAATCTGCATTATGAAAACACTCTTTGTGGGTCTGCAGAAGAGGATAGCAAAAGCCACATGCAAAAGAACAACTGGTGACAGGATTACACTGCAGCTCTGCTTTGGCCTGCTGAAGAATCAGCAGCTTGTGACATGGGGATCAAAGGCCATCAAGAAGCTTTGCTGGTGTGTCTGTACGAGTTGACCAACTGGCCAACAGCAAAACGAATGATAGTATAGAGTCAAAGTCTGCACTAATAGTAATCATTTTACAAATAAGCAAACAAAAATATAAACACAGCAGATATTTTCAAGTGTAAAGGCCGATGCCATAAAGGTTAGATGGTACAGAGACTGAATGGGCCAGGACCTGGTGATACATGGTAGTCCTACACAAATTTATTTACAGACCCAAAATAAAAGACTGCAGAAAATTGAGCTAGCTCTGCATTTTATGTGCTGCCTAGCCAGGGTGGAGTAAGCTTCTTCCCTCCAGACTGGCTTCTTTTCTGTTTGTCTGCAGATATCCCAGCCAGCGATGCAATAGGGGGCTGCCCTGTCTCCCCTTGCAGCTCCCCACCTGGCAGGGGAGGAGGAAGAGCAGCACTTCGTGCTCAGCACAATGCCCGCTTCCTCCACAAAGCAGGCCAGCAGCTGAGGACAAACTCTGAGTTTTCCCAGTGTTGTTCTGCTATGACAAAAATAATTCAATTAGCTGACCGAAAAAATGTGACTTAGAAGTACAGAGAGCTAAAATGTGTTCCTTCCCAGTTAAAGCACATCGTTACAGAAAGTCATTAACCCTGCTGCAGAAGAGCTGTAAGTATGTCGATGCTTTATTAATCAAGTGACAAGATGCAAGGTACCTGTTCAAGTTCCCAGCTTTACTTAAGCCATCTGGGGTCTGCACAAGCCATCTGATAACGGGTTTGCACCACTGGTCTGTTAAATGAACTTCATTAACCTCCCACTCTGTAACAGCGAGTGGCTTTACGCAGCTTTCTCTTTCCATCACGCAGTTCACTGAATTACCAAATAGCCAAGAAAACCAGTGTTCTCCAAGGCTGGAAATGGCTGGAGAATAGAGTTTTCATCACAGCGATCTCAAGCCTGAACTCTTTAAATTAATCCCCTGCTCCTTCTGGCCTCTTTAAGATGGGAAGGTTTGCAACTTTCTTTTTTATTACTGTGGCACCGCAGAGCAAGGAATGAACAGGCTTTTCCATTACAAAGCACTTTTTAATTTCTCAGCACGCTGAAGCCTGGCACACAATGCTAACCCAAGATGCAGGAAGTTTTCTTAGCAGCTTAAAGCGAATTAAGCTTTCTTTGAGTTTTGGGAGCAAACAGGGTTGTTTGTTTCTGAGGGGAAAAACTGGGTGGTTTTAGCTGGAGCCTGGCAAAATAGAGTATATATAGAGCCAGGAAAGCCAGGTTGTTTTGCTGGCTCTAAATATACTCTTTCCCCTTACTCTGACTAAGATTTTATTTTTAAAAACAGATTCCAGCAATCTCTTAGTTCTTGCTTTGAGTAAGTTCCCTCTTTTTCACAGTTCATGTGCTGCACTTGCCTTTTTTTGCTTGCCTTACTTTTTGCTTTGCCGGTGCAACGCTGAGTACAGCCACCCCATGTCCTAGATTTATCAGCACAGGATGGGATCACTCCTGCTCCCGCTCAAGCAGCCTCTTTGGGTCACCCCTTCGCGCGCTAAGGTCACAAACAATGTGCATCTAACCCCTACATGACTTCAAGGGAAGATAGAGAAGGCTCATAGTGTCCTGTGAAACAGCACCGACATAATGAGGATCCAGGACAATTATTTCCAAGCTCACTTTCCTTCTTAGATCCCTCAGAGACACAGGTCTCATTCCCCAAAGAGGAGCAGCTTCTCTCTCCTCCATCACTTCTGCTGAGAAAATCTTAATAATACTGTTGGTAATATCATGTGCTTTACGGTCAGTTGCCTCTGTTTTATTTGTAAAGTATTCTGAGATGCCTGAATAAGTCCAAAATACCCTCCAGCCATAAGCTGCGCTTGAGGAAAATGGATTGAGTGAACTGAAGTCATTAGAGGAAGTAAACAGTGTTAAGCAAGATGTATGAATGTAGAAACCTGCGTTGCTTCTTTGTCCATTTCAAGATCACAGCATAATGTAGATCTATGGTCTCTAGCTTAATTTTGAATTAAATTGGTTGCTGACTGTGTGTCAAATGTTATTTTCTCACAAAAATTATGTACTGCCTAGAACAGGGGGTGGGTTAAATTAATGTACTTTCTAGTTCCTCTTAAATCACATACAGGATCAGCATAAGCAGGGGTTGTTTTGGGGCTTTTTTTGCTTTTATAGCACCAATACAACAGCAGAATTGCCCAGTGTGCGCTGCCACTCGAGTACTGCCTCCTCCTAAGGGCAGAATTGTCCAAGTGCCTATCTGTGCAGTGAGCATAATGAACATTGTATTAATTTAGATCCACCCTCAAAACCTAAACTAAGAAAAAAATCTAAATGGAAAATTATTAAAAATAAATGTCCCTTCTCTCCAAAATCAGAGCATGGAAAAAAGTCACCCTTCTATACAGTTAACCCTTTGTGTTCCTTGGGGCCTGTAGACCTCAAAGCGATCTGCCAAGGGGAGTTTTCATCAGTATGTGCTTCATCCTCATTTAACAGTGGGAGGAAGCTGATGCAGCCCATCTGTTTCATTTTTGAGGTACGGCGTTTAGGAAGCTGATTTGCCACGCAGAGTTTGACGTGCTGAATGACAGCGTCAGGAAGAGAGCTTGGGTCACACGTGTGCACTGCTCTTGCTGGCTGAGATCAAAGCAGCCCCTTCCCTTTGGTGCATCTGTTACAGGCGGGTAGCTACATAAATAGCCTTGCAGCAACACTTGTGCTCTGACTTATCCCATTATTCAGTCCCTCAGAAGAAAGTAATGCTAAGTATGGTTACAGATACTTTCTCCCATAGGAGAAGTGATGTCCAGTGCACAACTTGCAGTCCCATTTTTCATTCAAAAAGACCTTAGGGTTCAGACTGATTCTTTAGACTAGCAGTACCACACTTTCTACATGAAGAGCCTCTTGTGACATCGCTTCTGACTCCTGTCAAAAGCTCTCGTTCCACTAAAGTCACACTGAACACACAACAGGAAAATAAGTGGGGTTTTTCCCATAACTTTTCTCAGCAGACTTTGCTTTTGATGCAAACAGAAAGCTCTCAGTTGTGGCCATAGCATAGAAGTTGCATTGTGTAACCACCTCTTGTGATGGCATGATCAACTTCGCTGGGAAACTTGCTCCTTGAGCATCCCACTGTGTGCATCTATAGGGGAAATTTAACTGAATACAACAAAGGTGGAGGAAGTAGCCTTGAATAAAACCTTCAAAATGCGTGTAAAGCTAGTTTCTCATTTTAATAAAAGCTGTAATTCTCTTCCTTCATTGCACAAAGTAACTTTCTAGCTCTAAGAGACAAGAACAGAAACCAAATGAAGTAAAAACCATTGCAATTGTCTGATACGCAGACTAGAATACATTTAGTGTCCATAGCAGCGGCAAATTAAAGAAAGTAATGAGAAACCACAGCATGTTTTTGTGGCTGCATGTTACCTGTTGTAGTGTTAAAGGCTGCAACAGGTCAGAGAGAAAAAAAAAAGAAAAAGAAAAAAACCCACACTGTCCTTTGAGTCAAGGTACCTGTGAGAAATTAGCTCAAAGGGCCTAGGCAGAAGGAGTCAAATGGAAAAAAAAAAGCTCTGAATTCATATTGAAAATTCTCTAAATTCATTCTGTCCCAACATTCCCTGCCTGATGGGAACCCTGACATCCAGTTCGGTGCTGGCTTGGACTTTTAGCCTTCCTTCACCTGTACAGGCAGCCTGTGCTCAGGGAGCTTTTGTAGAGAAATGTACAGTACATATAATATTACTGGAGCTTTTAACAAATGGTATTAAGCAGAGATAGACTTAGCTGCCTCAAACAAGCTGAGGTCGATCTGTAACATCATACAAAAGCTTAAACCACACCAAAACCAAAAGCTGCTCAGATATTTCAGCCTTGCTTCTTTTTGAAGCTTGGGTTTTATTGTTATGCATTACCTCACGCAAGTTTTGTTTCCCATGTGCTTCCCCAAACTGGCCAGGTCCTTGTGCAACCCATCTGGCACCCGTCCACCGAGGAGAACTGCAGCGGACATTGCTCCAGCACCCACAAGCCTGCAAACTTCCATGCTTAAAGAATCAGGGCTAAAAGATAAAAGGTGGAAAGTAGTTGTCTTCACTCTCAAGGAGGAGATATTTCACACAAAGCCAGGAGCTAACAAAGACAAGCTTTTTACCCTCGAGGTCAGGCTGCACAGGAAGGGAGACAGAGCCACCTCTGTCTCTGTGTCCTCAGGATGCCATGAGCCAGCAGAGGAAAGGAGCCAAGCCAAGGGAAAGAGATGAGACCCAGGCACAGTGAGCTGCTACACACCTTTTTTTCAGAGGAGGTCACCAGGCACCTGAGGCAAAATTAAGTGCGAGAAAATCCTTTGCTAGCTGCATCAGAAGCCTTCATTTACAGAGTCCTCCCAGATCCATGGGGAAGAGAGCTCTGCCCTGACCACATGCAGTCACCACTAAGCTCACCCTGAGCTTGCTTAGGCCAGGGACATCAGTGTCTGGTCAGCACCAAGGACTGAGTGGCTCCCTCCAGCAGGGCCACAGGCACACTCAGTCCTCCACAGCTTCAGATCCCACTGCACATTCTGTGGGCAAAACAATGGCAGCTGGGAATGGTGCTAAAAAGAGACAAAAATATCCCATCAGGTCCTGCTTACCAAAGCTTTAAGGCTGGCAAGAGTCATCATGATGAGCTTTCCCCACTTCTTCCTCCAGCTACATTCATCTTCTTGTCAGGTCTTCTTGTATCCAAACAATAACAAATGCACCAGCAATTTAAACCTTGTTCCCCCAGCCCACCTAGGAAGCACTCCAAGTTCTGTCACTTACCCAGTCCAAATAAATACTGTAATATTTTTGCCAAAGCTTCTCCAGACCCCACTTGACACCTTCAAAAACTCTCACTCCCCAACCTGCACCACAGCCAGCCGGTAGCTGCTATTAAATGCAAGCTTGTCAAAGCTGAGCACAGCAGGTATTAATAACCAGCTGCTGCTTTTCTTCTCAAGCAAAGCACTGAGAAGCTGCTGAAGATCTGTTTACATGATTCTTAAAAAGCAAAGTTCTTCTTTCTCCCCAGAAGCGTTATTGATTTAATTGAAGAACTCCCCTGGGGGAAGGGGTTGCCTGCGGAAAGGTTACAGCCTGTTAAGGAAAAAATTATCTCCATCAGTTGTCAGCTCTTTAACCTAATGATGACAATCTTGAATAGCTTGCTCTACGCTGCAAAATTACATACAGCACTTAATTAGATTAATTAGCAAAATAGAATTATCATAAAGAGTCTGGCTCTACGTTGCAGTGCCAGAATGGAAGGTGCAAAAAAAAAAAAAGTAGTTAGTCTTGATGAGACCTGTCACTTATTAAGTAGTGACTGGCAACTGCTGTGTTTTGATTGCTGGAAATTTGGTTCCATGTCAGTTACAAAATCTGAAAATGGGGCTCAAAAACTTGGGGTTTTTTTGATGCATACTTGCAATGAACACAACTCAGGAATATTTGTTGCTGTCCTTCCAAAGGGGAATTTTTTGGTACAATGAATCTATGTTTCAATTAGGTTGAGCTGCTGTAAGGGAGGTAGCCAAGGTAAGGAGGTGCCGATGTCAGGTTTCTCGGTGTCCCAGTACAGTGTAAGCACAAGCCTTACTCATTTCTTTAGAGCAAACCATACTTTAAAAAAAAAAAGTGCATCAATCAATGGTCTTTGCCAAGCCTGAGACTTGTGAGACTCATAGAAAGATGTTTTGCGGGTTTGCAGTAGACACCAAAGTGAGTCAATGTTATGTTTCATATTTCCTGCTGGGGAGCATCGGAGCTCACATGATGTTCAACAACAAAACCCAAGCCCTCCTCTGCGCTTTGTTTTATGAGCATAAACTCCTGTTTCACACTGAAAATGACATCTGCTGTTAACTGTGTCTGTCAGATGTTTCAGAGCTGTACAACATTACTTCAACCAAATGCTTATAGCTGAAGCAGTGGTACCCTTACAAAGGTTGGATTTGTATCCTTTTTTTTTTTTTTTTTCATGGAAGACTATTAAATTAATTGTTCAGAAACTTCCTGAACCTTTGACTTTGTTCCTAACTAAGCGTGGTAAACCAGTAGCATTCTAAAGGGGTGAAGACAAAGACTGCATGATCTGTGCAGTCCTGTGAAAGAAAGCACAATACCTTATTTATGCTGGTCCAGATTGGGAGGGGGGGAGAAATCAAAGGCTGATGACATAAAAATTTCAATTAAAATTCTTTTACTAAGCAAAATATCAAGTAAGCTTAGCTTGTAACATGATAATTCTGTACTGATACTCTGTGTCATGCCTAGTATCTTCCATTTAAAATAATTAAAACTACCTTAAATTATTTAAATTATATTAATATGCAATTAACTTTGAATGGGAAGACATCATCCTGAAGTGTTTCTAGTGCAGTGCCATGGAGGCCTGACGGTTGTTTTCAATTTCTTTCTACTGATCTGAAAAAGAGTTATTATATCCAAGGATACAATTTACAGAGGACACATATCACTGAAGTGTAAACAAAAGTGAAGTAATTGATACAGACAGATTTGCATCACTCCACTACACGACAGCATTAAAGACGAAACGTGTGACTAGCAATGGGACTCCATGTGATGTATCACTAGCAGGGATCATGCCAGCTTCCTCTCATTCCTGAAATGCTATATATGTTTCCCGGTGTCAACACGAGAATTTATGCTGAGAGATCACAATGGATTAGAGAAGGAAGGCAAAAGAATGACTTGAGGTCTTGGCAGGGCACTTCAGCAAGATCCTTCAATTAAATGCATGATATAATTTGTGTTTCAGCATGATTAGACTACGTGAAAGGTTTCTGATTATAGTGGGATCTGTTACCTGGTGGATGAGTGAAACTCAAGGCAGACAAACTCAAACTAGAAAGACGGCGCAAGTTTTACCATGAGAAAAATTAGCCTTTGAAAAATACAACCTACAGGAACGGCTTACTTTTTAATTTCCATCATTTTAGATTGCTTAGGACGGGAGGGATGTGGATTTAAAACCTGCTGCAGGTGAAGAGTCTTTAAGCGTCAGACGCGAAGCGAACTGGTGTTTGTAACTGGTGTTAAGCAAACTAAATCACCTAAATCATCTGAAGTGTTTCCACCTCAGTCTCTGAATGCCTCCTTTTCCCATGTGTTGAAAGGGTACTTGCAGAAATTTTCAGTAAAGTGGCTCTGAGAGCAACTTAAGCCTGCACAGGGGCATCCCTCATGCTGAGGAGATGAAGCTGTGATGTTTTCTGCAGGGGAACAGCATAAACAATGGCTGCTTCGATCATAAATTCAGCTGTGTGGCAACTTTCAGGAAAGGTGGCAAGTCTGTTATAAATAAAGGCAGGCAAACCAACTGAGATAAAGTTAGAAACAGCCTCAGCCTGGACCACAGACTAATATTTACACAAAATGTGTGGAAACATTGGAATATAAATAGCTGACAGTAACTAAAGTCAGGATATTTTACTTGAGTATAGTACCCCAGGGAAGACATCTGATGGTTGTTTCTATCATGACTGATATTTTCAAACACGGGGTCCCAGAAGTATAGCTCAATAAAGCTTGGCTTTTAGTGGTGCAGCTCTATTTTGAGAATTTCTGTCTACTTATAACCATTCCCAGCAGCAGTGATGACATCCATCTGGCCCAGCCTTTGCCTACCTGGAGATGAGTCCCTTCTAAATAGCACACGAGGTCTGGCAGTAAGAGTGGCAGTAGTTTAGTTTTGTTGAAGTCTCCTCAGAGAAAAAACCCATATCTCTGCCCCAGGATAGCTGGAAATAGATTGTGATGCACACACACACACACACCCCCCCCC
>VZTU01007114.1:282456-311572 GCA_013400835.1 Zapornia atra
CCCCCAAGTAATATGTTACACATAAAGCAGACAGGGACTCCCTGCTAGACCCCAGGGCACCGGCACACCTCTCCTCAGTCCCCCAAGACACACAGGCCTATGTTCAGCTGCCTCAAGTATGGTTTGAGGTCTGCAAAAAGATATAGTTTTCTATGTTTGAGGCCAGGCCAGCCTCAGCTTGCTTTAAACACCCCTTAAGTTGCTGTTTCTCTTCTGGCTTCCAGGACACCAAGCAGCTCTTCCTCTACTTGTACTTTGCTTCCTCGGGGAAGCAATTTGGAGACTGAGCTCAGTTCTCCTAAAGGTATGCACATCTTTCAACTAGCAGAAGGATGAAGAACCCCTCTGTACAAATTAGATTCGTCTCCCTTAAAACTTTGCAAGTATGAGCAGTAAAAGACACCTCTGGTCTGAGCATTTGATGTGGGTCTCTGGAGATCTGCAATGACCTGACTTAGATGCTGAAACCAGGAAGAGCCCATGCTGGATCTCACCTCAAAGTGTACCTTTGATGTGCTTGATAGCATGCAAGATCCATGCACAAGGTCTGCTTATACCTTTATGATGTTTTCATGTCCTTGCATAGACTTATATATTAGAAGCTCCTTTTGTAGGGCAGCCCTCTTTCGTAGAATCACAGAATGGTAGGGGTTGGCAGGGACCTCATGAGATCATTGAGTGCAACCCCCCTGCCAAAGCAGGTTCCTTAGGACAGATTGGACAGAACATACTCCAACAAGACTCAACATCCTTTTCCTTCACCGGTGCTGCGTGGCAGCATCCCCTTTGGCAAGAGCAAGCCTGAGGCAAGTGCACAGAACACTAAAAACCATCACTGCCATTGTTCTGGATTTATTGTACTTTCAGTTACCCGCTCCCCAGTTGCTGGTTCTCTCTGTCCTCCTGCGTGGTCACCCTGCCGTAGAAGGCAAACGTAGCTGTGGTTGGTCACATACTCACCGCAGAGCATGAAAGGCCTGGTGGAAGACAGTTAAGGTACACGTATGTGTCAGCTGCTGACAAGGTGTTGCATCGGTGGGGTGTGCATTCACACCTACTGTGGAGGAGAGAATAACAACTTGCAAAGCACCTGAGCCCTTTATTGACTTATCAAAAGGGAAAAACCCAACCACACTCCTGCCCTGCTCTTCGCTTGCTCGCCCCGTGTTTGTACCGTGCGTGGGGACAACCGCGCTGCGTTGGGGGTGGCTAGGGGCTGCTCTGCTTGCCTGCCTGCCCACTGCTGAGACATCAGGATTTGAAGCACTGCAGGGGAAACAGTTAATGAAATGAGCACGCTCCATTTCTCAGTCATTTAAACTATTTTCACTTGTGTCAGGTTTCATTTTACCAACCCCTCGTGTTGTGTCTGAAACCAGTTGGCAGTCTGAAGCTTTTGAGAACAGTTTCACAACGGATCATCCACTCTGTGGTAATGTGTCTTTACAATACCAGCCCAGTGTTTCATACTTTTTCCCTTTAGACCTTTCAGCTGAATTTAAATTTAACTTTGTTTTCAGTGCAAACATCCTTCCAACTCCACATCGCCTCAGCATGCGACAAACCACTGGAAAAGTCTGAGCTTTCAGCTCCTGTTTGCAGTTCGGCTGGCTACAACAATTTACTTGAGAAATAGTTGGCAATCCAGCCTATTTTGTCATCCTCCCTGTTTCTTCTGCAATGTTAGAGCTCTTTCAGAAAGTCTTAGAAGAGCTGTGCGCATGAGGAGAAGAACAAAGTCCCACTGCTGAGACATTTAAATGCCATGAAATGTCACAACATCAGATAAGCGTCAAGATCTTAAAAAAAGGATTAAAAGTGCAGAGAGTTTATTGGATGCTGACATGCAGTTAATAGCACTTTTGCATGCAATGACTTCACGCAGCGTTTCTGTGCAGTTTTAAATGTCATGTAAGTGTATAAATTCCATTCAAACATAACCTTTATTATGAGAGCATCAATAACAGAAAAATCTAATTAAAGGATAAAAGGCTTGGTGAAAACATAACCTTTTTCATATCAAATTGGTTATGAATTAATAGAATTCTGTGAGGGATATTGTTTCAGAGGGAGACTGACAAGCACGGAGAAAACCCTGCCTTCCACCACACAGTTTAGTGGAAGGTCCTCCTCTCTCTTTATCTCTTCAGCAGCCCATCCTCTCCCTTTGTAATCTTGAGAGAATTATTATTCCACGTGGTTGCATCGAAATACATGAAAACAGCATCTGGGCCTCTTAAATCCATCTCCTCGACCCGGTTTTGTTCAACGTGAATCATCTACACTGGGACACTTGCCACATTGCCACAGTCTATTACACCCAAGCCCGTGGCTGATGAATTGCAGCTCTGTCAATCGTCCTGTCTAGCAAATTGCCAGTGTCTGAGAAGGAACCCGGTATCGTTATCAGCATTACAGAACACCATGGACAAAGTGATAGCAGGCTACGTTTCCCTCATTTGGTGCCTATCCCCAAAAACTAGGCCATGGTGTCCTTCAAACCATAATGAGAACTACTATTGAGAGGCCTGTCAATCTACGTAACAGAAGAAATGAGGCTTGACAGTTCAGAAAATTGGGGATAAGTACAGTAGCAGAACCAATTACTGCAAAAAGATTCATTTTTTTCTCCATACTCAGTCTGAAACTAGAAATGACCCAGGCCAAAGCTGTTGCATAATTTTGACAATATAGGCTGAGGTGTATGTAGCTGTTGATTTTGGCTGGGAAGACTTAACAGGTGATAAACTTCCACTTTAGAGTCCATCTATCCTTAAACCATGGTCATGTGCAAGGTATGAACCCGCCACACACCCTGCAGCTGAACCATCAGGATAGTTCTCATCCCCTTCTGCTTCTTTTATTATATCCCTATAGAATCACTGCAAGAGTATTTTCCATCTTGTTCCTTGCATTTCCCAACATCACTTGCTTTTCCTCCACACTGATCATTCAGACACAATTACTCTTCCTTCCAGACTAATTGAAGATGTTAGGAGTCATTCAATACATATCGTAGACTGAGAGTCCTCGCTGACAAGGAGAACAAGGACTCGTAAGGGCATCTGAACAGCACCAGATTTTCAAGTGCCTTTCCCCAGACCCTTTTCTCCCCAATACCGCAGGGTTCCCACACTCCTGTTTCAGAGGTGCTTTCACCACCAGCCCCCAGCCCCTTTCTTTCTCAGCCAAGTTCTGGCAGAACATCCTTGCTGGTATCAGCTAGCTGATAACGCTGTGGCTGTTGGGTCCGGCAGTTCGTTAGCAGCACACTCAAAGCTCTCAGTCTTCATTCCTGCAACTCTTTCCCCCTGCCTTGAAACTGCACTGCGGGGCGGTTTGATCCCTGCTGCAGCCCCTGCCAAGTCAGCAGCAGTTGTGGGAGGAGAGGACAGTAACCATGATGGAAGCAGCAGTTTTGGAAGCTGTCAGCACTGGGGAAAAAACAAACGCGGCAAACCCACGTTTTCTGAAGGCCCTAGGAGGAGCCTGTCAGAACACTGCAAGTAAAGCTGTGCTCGCTGCCATCTTGGCAAGGACAAGGACCTTCACATTACAGGTAGCCAATGGTGAACAGCAGAAATATCACAGGACTAAGCAAGAAAAAAAGGGATTTGAAGATTATTTTCTATTTCTGGGCACCATCACATGAGCTGATAGACACAATGAGGACTTTGAAAGCTGGCCTGGGTGCCCCCATCTGGGTGTCTTTCATTGCTGTGGTCCTCTGCCTTTCAAATTGGTTTTCCAGCTTTATGTAGCAGCCATCAGCAGCGCTGCAAAGCTAAAGACATTTCTTGCTGTCAGGTGCTTTATGGATACTTGGCTACAACACTGTGAAACTCATTTAGATTTCTGCATTGCAGGTCATAGTCAGGGTCTGTGGGATTCAGTGCAGTCTTGTGGTTTCAAATAGGTCTGAGATCTGTCTAGTCCTTCACAGTGAAGGGGGGAAGGCCTGTTTAGAACATTTTTATGGTATAATGCTAATTGTAAGTCATACTCCCTAAATATATAACAAATATTTTAAAATTTACTCAAAGCCACAGGAATTGCCATGTGACTTCAAATACATGATGTATCTACCAGAGCAGTTAACATTCACCATTGGCCTGCAGCAGTTCTTTTCAGCAGATAGGTCAAAGTTCTCTCAATCATTATCAAATAGAAATTATTTTAAGCCCTGAAGCATGACATTTAAACCTTCCCTTGTTCAGTGCAACACACTGTAACTCTGAGATGCTGTATAAATTGCAAGGTATCCTTCTTGAGCTTGCAGAGTCAGGTGGCCTCAGTAAAATCCTGTGTCTGTGACTACTACCAATGGTAAAGAGAAAGTACCAGCCCACATGGATTCTGTATTTCGCAGCCTTTCGCTTCATTGAAGGGTTTTCCCATTTACCTACCTGGTCTGCATGCGAAACAGTTCAGTAGAACCTAGAAACAGTAACGTTTGAGTATCAAATACAGCCACCCTGGTAGTGTTGCAGATGCCATGCCATGCCCTGCAGCAGAAGACTGTCACGCAGTTTTAATCTGGCTTTTCTAATGAAAAGTCTGTGAACAGAATCTCAGGTGCGAGGGTCTGATTTTTCAGAGAGCTGCAGCGCTTGGGGGGATTGCATGAGTAGCATTCACATGTCACATGCTTGGGCAGTTTGCAAAAGCTGCAGCTCCAACCTGCTCTGTGTATCTCCTCCACCACAGGTGCGTGTTATCTTCTCAGAGTCCTACTCCTAGGATCATATTACTTTGGGTAACGTGGCTGTGGCAGTCGAAGCATTATCACAGTGCTTCTGATTAACTTGACGCACACTGTTCATATCTGATCATTGTTCTTGCAGTTTTCCTCTGGGCTTTGAGCTGTGGCGGAGATTTTATGTGGGTAGAAAATGCCATTTTTCTTCTGCCAGAATTCTTCTGGGGGGATGCTGTCAGAGTGCTCCATCACACGTGATGGATCATCACTTACAGAGAATTATCTCTAATGTAAAATTGAGTTTTTATCTTGAACTGTCATGTCTGAGAAGTCTCGCCTGCGACATGGGGGAAGGGAAGGAGCTGGATTTAGTAGCTGATTCCTCCTTCAGGACTGAACGTATCCTATCTCTCACACTCTGTTCTGTCCTTCATCTCCTAACTGCTGCCACCTCCCCTTCCTGAGCTAACCTGTCCCCGCTGCAGCCTTCCCCAGCTTTAGGCTGCACTCGTATCACAGTGGCCAGACTTTCACTCCAAAACTTCGTCACAGTGTTGACATCACTAGCCTTCTCCATGCGCTCAGGCTCTTGTTATTTGTGAGCCATTAGCTGTTGAAATGGTGTTGGAAAGAGTGCTGGGAAAATGTTCATTTGGCAAATCAAGACAACTCTCTCCAAGTGAATAAACTTTGAATATTGGTTGTGAATCAAGGCTCAGGAAAAAATGGGAGTGAAGAGCCCAGGGAATGGTTCTATAAAGTGTGTGCAAATAAATGTAAGCACAAAATCCTGCACCTCAGAGAAGGATGGTCAGGGAATGCTGTTTCCAGTGCTGCTTGCCAACTGCTCCCTGTCACAGGCATGAGGCTCTTTGAAATGAATAGAGAGCCACGGCACTCCTGGGAAGCTCCCTACCCACCTCCACAGTTACAGATTCCTGGTCCAAGAGGTGATAATCTTTATTTCTCTACCCAAAGAAATTCTGTCTTTTTTCAGTAATCCTGGCATAAGCAGCACCAGTATATTATCTAAAAAAGATATCTGAATATTTTGTTACACATTCAGGCTTGAGAAATTTAATTATTTGGCTAAGGATATGTCAAAATCCCAGCAGGTATCATCAGTTCTGGAATTCCGTACAGAGACTGAGATCTCCAGCTGAAGTCTAGGACGACTTCTAAAATTTCTGGGAGGGTTTTGGGGTTTTTTTTGATCCATAAAATAACATCTGAGATAAAAAGAAGTGCTCTCGCTGTGAACCACAGCATAAAGCCCACGTTGTAAGAGTGCAACAAAAATCTACTTTCACTCTCTTCCTAGACAGTAAAAACATTGACCTTCTCAGTACTTGGGACTCCACACAGACATGCTTGGCTTGTAACCAACTGATAGGAATTGTATTTCAAAAACATCTTCACCCACCAGTAGCTCATTTGAGCATGCCTGCTAAGTACATGCCAGTGAAAAACTATGTAGAGATCAGTGCGCTTTGTAAAACCGCGTCTACTAAACCCTAACATACATGGCATTCAAGCCCGAAAAGCGCTGCCTGCTCACGACTGGCTATTTATATGTGGGTTTATTTCGCTCCGAGCCGCCTTCTGTGGGGGTTATGTTTTTTCTGCAGTTACACAGCATGTTTCAGCTGCTGCTTCAGAATGTGGTAGGTGTCATTTCCTCCAATTTATCGATGGAGGAAGCTGAGGGCCGGAGAACAAAGCCCAGGCCTTTGAGTTCCTGCACTGGGTTTCCTGGCCCTGCTGCTCTCCCTCTCCCACACGGTCACCAGTGCACCGGCCAGCACTGCCCCTAGCCGAGACATCCCTCTGCTCCTCGTTTATCTCCACAGAAAACAGATAACTAATAAAACTTCTAAACTCACTCAAAAGGCTCTTGCAGGGACTGCAGGTGGCTTGGCAAGGTTCACAACAGCTCAGCCTTTACTTGGTCATGCTTGCAGCTCAAGCTGCCTCTTTTCACAGTACAGCTCTTTGATGCTCCTCTCCGGTTGGCGCACATGCACACCACCCTCCCTCTTTCTTCTCTAACATGGTGTGTCCAAGGGGCACCAAGTGGGAACTCACATGAGCTGAAATCACACAAGTACATGTGCCAGAGCAGCTGGGGAAGATATATGTTCACACGTTATGTTCAGTGTTCACACCTGACTGCTGTCCCAGCTTCGCTGCCCTCTTTGCCACACCAGACCATGTTGTTAAGGGAAGAAACGCTCTGGTTTTGTCCCAGGTTAATGTTTTAGAGCCACTAGGAAGCATCAGGAATTCCACTGGATGGCACTGGGACCAATTGCCTGTTGGCAAAAATTCTTTTTTTCTGCTTTTTGGTTTGTTTTTTTTTTCCCATCCAATTCTGCATATCTTTACCCTCCTCACCTCATCAAGTCCCTCCCTGTCTTTCCAACTCAGCTGACTACAATGGATGCTACCCTAAGCCTGTGAGGAATTCTGTTGCCCTTGTACTCAAGTCCTCTTTCTAATCTTTCTGCTGTACTGCTTTTGGCTACCCTGTCTTTCGACATCCACCCAGAGGACAGAGGTGATGAGTCAGAAAGGGAAGTTTAATCGTGTCCAGAAACAGAAATTACCAGAAAACCTCAAGAGTTTTACTGCCTTTTTCTTACTGAGAACAAACAAATTGTAATGAATAAAGAGCATCACATGGGGTAGTTTTCAAAATTATCAAAGTGACCTGTTCCACAGCTGCTTTCAAAATACCAAGAGCAAAGGGAATCAGGCAGTACTTAGAACTGTAGAGATTTGGGAGGGTTTTTTTATGTTTACCAGGGTTCAAAATACTGGAGGTCATGACAGGACACGTGCAGATCTATTATTTTTTTAAACCAAGTTATTAAATATTCCACTTAGAATTGGTCAGAGTGAGTAGGTATGCATAGAAAAAAAAGTGGTGAAGTCCTACACCCATTAGAGTCACAAGAAGCAAGCTGGTGGTTCTACCAGTTTCAGCAAATGGCATTAATACCCCATGGGCTAGTCATTCTGCGGCAGGAGCTCTCCAACTCTTAGCTATTTGGGGATAAAATGATTTCACAGTGAAATATATGTCTTTGCATACACATACTGTGCCATGAATATGGCGATATGATCACCCTTTTGGCAATTATTACTCTCTATATTCATTTTGAACCTTCAGTTAACACAAGTAGGTGGGCTGAGGCTTAATGAAGGATCTTTATACCATACACAGGTGACTCAGGACTTTCCTGGACCTGTGCGGCAAACAATGCACGTAGCAAGAGGAAATCAGTGTCACCCCTAAAAGAACATTGAAGCAGTAGCAAACTAGGAAATCATGCAGTGGAAGGGAAACTCAAGCACTGCAAGAGTGGAGGATTGTGTCCTTTCAGATTAATTTACTTGATTAGTAGACCAGAGTTATATAGTCTTTAGTCATCTTGGAACTCACTTCCATTTTTCATGCTGGCAATTCTGAATCATCTCTCTATCCACTGCTTCAGCTTCAAAACAGGAAAAAGTGAATACAGTAACCAGCCATGGAGTCTTAAAAATATTCCCATGCTGTACAAAGTAGCTGAAAAAAAGGCTTGACTCATACAACATCTTTCACCGTGCCTGCATGGGCAAGTTCCTGAAGTTGTGAGGGGCACCAATCTGGTACCCACTGCTGCAGCAACATACAAATGTGAGGAGAAAGTAAAGAAACAAAAGATCTGTGAGGGACCTGAAATTTTTCAACATTGTATTTAAATCTTGATCCTAATGTCTCCAGTAGGAAGATGACCACTGACAGTGGAAGTGCCGCAGCCTCACCAGTAAAGAAGCCTGGCCCCCAGCCCTGTTTTGAACGCTCTTGTGCAGTTTTTGTGGCACACACAGGCTCAGCAGTGCCCCTCTGTAAGTGCAGCCAGGGGAATTCTTGGAGAACAATGTGTTTTCTGTAGTGGTAACTGTGTTCAGAGGATGGAAGGCATAGTCCTGGGCTCTAGAATTAAATATCCAATGGCTGCTACATACCACAGCAAGCACAACAGATGAGAAGGGGAGATTAGTCAGGAAAAATGCTGATGAAACTTAAGAGATGCTTCTTTCTCAAACAGGCACTGTTTATCCTTTTTCTTGTGTTCAAATAAAAGAATTCCCTGTTAGTGTCTACATGGCTAAGCTGTATGTCAACTTTCTCCTTTCCCAATTAGTATTTTCTTATAAATTGAGCAATAGATTGCCTTAAGTTTCCATACATATCCATACTTACTGATTTCTGGAGGCAAACAAAACCAAAAAAGGCAATCAATCAGATGAATAGTCGCTTGTGTTTTGGCTCCATCTTTCATGGTTCAACAGCTCAACTGTATTGCAGCACATTTAAGAAAATAAAGGCAAAGAAAAGTGTGAAGTCAACCTGCAATTAATTTTATTTGGAATACTGCACTAAATCTTCTATGTAATTTAAAATAAATACTGTAAAAAATGGACTAATAATAAAAGTAAATTGCATCATGGATGCGAAGAACACTTGAAGAAAATACAACTGAGAAAAATATGCTAATAAATTTAGTTTTGAAATGAACATCACTGGGTTAACAATAGAACCTGATACTTTGCTTGCAGGTGTTTATCTTGCATGCTTTTAACATGCAACATGTAAACGCCCTTCAGGGTTTTTAGCTACACATCATCTTTCAAAGTATCTGCTTGGCTGAGTTCATTTTAAGGCTTTATGGTACACACAGATCGGGACCGAGTATGAATAATGAGCAAAAGTGACCTCCCACTTTGAGGAATCAGCACTACACTCAAATCCAAACACATTTAGATGGTCACATAGATAAATGCATGTATTTGAACTGGTTTTCCTCTTTTTTAAAAACAAAAAAAACCCAGATACTGTGTAAGGATATTGCTCCAAAAAAAGTACTCTCTCCCTTTCTAACAAGATAGAACAGGGATCAGCATGAGCAAAGTTGAACGTACAAAACCTGCCAGCCCTAGCTTATGTGATACTCATCTTTCACTTGGGTTTTTTTGCCTCAAAACAAAGGAAAAAAACACCAAACCATGTTCAAACCTTTCAGTGTTCCCTCACCTCTTCCAAGGCTGTAATGTGCTGAACAGAAAGACACCAATGCTAAGAATATGCACGCCATCAATTCTGATAACCCAGTTGGAGAAAGAAATGCTTTGCTTGCAATGTAAATGACGTCATTCTGTCAATGCCGCGCCAACAGCGGTGGGCCAGGACTGAAAGAGCTTCAGTGGCTTTTAGGCCTCTCTGAAGCATAATGCTAACTGTACTGACTTTTTTCCACAGCCTACAATTTTCACTTAGGACTAAAATTCCAATCCTAGGTTTTGTGTTTTCTAATGATCTTGTATGTTTATGGCCTGGCTGAATCTTGACGCAACACTGTAGATAAATCAGATCTGATAGATTTGGGTATGTGTCCTGGTTGTGGGCAGGCCAGAGGTAACCTCCCCAAGCAGCCAGCACAGGTAAGCTGAGTTAGCCCGGGCTGTTTTCCACACAACCCGACATCACTGTTACCACCAGATGTGTGCACTTTGTCCCATGTTTCTGTTCTTGCAGCCCCTGTCAGAAAACTGTCCTTATCCCACCCCATGGGGGCTTTGTCTGTTTCTCCTCTGGGAGTGAGCGAGCGGCACATGGCGCTCAGACACCGCTTGAGCCTCAACCACCACAGCCTGGAAGACTAATTTCATACTGGCTCGGAATATAGTTAGCAGCAGTGAATTTCATATTGCTTCCCATCAACTTCAGGTGCAACCAGCTGACTATACAGAGGGCTGACTAAAACGCAACGCTTGCAGGTGTTGACCACAGGTTAAAGGTTTCATTTTGTACAAGCACAGGATACAACTTTCTCCTGGCAAGATCATAATATCATAGAATGATCTGGGTTGGAAGGGGTCCCAAGGATCATAGAGTTCCAACCCCCTGCCACAGGCAGGACCACCAACCTCCAGGCCTGGATCTACACAAGGTTGCCCAGGGCCCCATTCAACCTGGCCTTGAACACCTCCAGGGACGGGGCATCCACCACCTCTCTGGGCAGCCTGTTCCAGCACCTCACCACTCTCTCTGTAAAGAGAGCATACAATCTGTCACTAGACACTGAAAGAGCTTAGCGCCTTCTAAAACTACTCCTAACCCAGGCAGCTTGACATTTAAAAGTGCAGGCTCAAGATGTGACACATACTACGCAGATTGTTTTCACACACCCCCTCCCTTAGTTTTATAATGACTAGAAAATAAATTTAAGTCGCTATAACTCATATGAAGTGCAAGTATGCCAATGTCCTTGGTCAGAGCTCCATACCAGATGTGATGTACGTAGATGTTCATTACAGTCTGAACGCAGAACAGCAGCTTGAATTGCTTTTAAAGAAAGAATTAAAAAATGAGGGTAGAAGGCATATCTCGAAGACTTCTGATGAAAACAATGATTTTTCAATAGACATCACCACTTTCACCTTTTCCCCACGATTGAACAAAAACTACGTTTTGATCTCTGTAGAATTTTGCTTGTTTTCCTTCAAATTTATTAGCTTCTGTAATTATATAGTCCATTTTATTGTTAAATCCGAAACAGTAAGAGAACACTCTAGGTTGGTATAGTCATTTTACAATGAGCATATCAGCTAAAATACTTTAACTAATGTTGTCAGAAAACCAAAACAGAACCAGAACAGCAATTTTTGAAGGGTTTTTTCTCTTTTCTTTTTTTTTTTGACAAACCTGCTTATTCACCTATTCTGTAAGGAAGAAAATACTTGAAAAATAAAAAAGTTAAAATTTAGTTAAAAGCTTTACTTGTCTGGGAGCAATCTCATAAAACTCTTTTTAATATGAGCACTTCACAAAATGAAAAACTATTTACAACATTTTGCTTGCAGTTTGGTCACATTATCTACACACATTGGCAGAAGATCTTAGGCAAAATAGGTATCTATCTTCTTCTGACATAGGCTATCAGATTGATTGCACATTTTCCTTTTACATAATGGCTCTCCTATAGTGCACTGAAGTCAGTGATCACTGTCTAATTACATTCTCATTTGAATTTATGGCTCAACAATAAAATCAATACCACTTCAAATATCTGAGCGGCTGAATTACATATAGTGTGAAACGTGGATTCTATTTGTTTGGACCTGATTTTCAAACAAATAATTCACCTCACTAGCACAATTAACAAATTGTGCAAAGAAATAAAGGACCTGTACATCTAATTCATTTGAAAACCAAGGTGTCTTGTCAAATTCTGTCAACTGATTTCCCTCCAGTTACAGCTCAAAAATGTTCATTTCCCTCTGGCACTCTAATGAATTTTTCATCACGCCATTACTGAATAACAGTATCTTTTTTCTATATCTTATACTATATTTTGGCCAATAATGTAATTTCCATGTTGCACAATACCATTGCCTTCACAAGCAGAGTTGCTACATACATTCACAGTTTCAATAGATTGCAATTAGCTTCTCCAGTTGTGCTTTAAAAATTCCAAATATTTCCCAACAGTAAGTGCAAAGCAAATGTCCTATGCAGCTACAATTGGTCACAGAGTTATAAACTCCATAATTACGAGAAGAGCAGTCCCTCATTCTCCGTTTTCATCACCTGCCTTTTCAGGGATCACCTCCAGACTTCGACGGGGCTTTGAGATTTCCGCATTTTCAGTGCCTGGCTTATTGAGTCCACACGAAACAGCAGCATAATGGATTTGCTTCAGGTTTTCCTGTGCTTCATTTTTAGCATATTTGAGGAGATCAGCTTGTCCCTGTAAGAAAAAAAAAATGCAGTTAGAATACACAATTGATAGCAGGATTCTTTTTCTATTACTCAAAAAAATTTTTGGCTCAGTCTTCACCAGCAAGGGCTCTAGTTACACCACCCAGGAACTGGGAGAATGAACTGTCCACTGTAGGAGATCAGCTTCAAGAACATCTAAGGAACCTGGGGCTGCACAAGTCCATAGGACCTGACAAGGTGCATCCATAGGTCCTGAGGGAACGGGCAGCTGAAGGTGCAAAGCTACTCTCCATCATATTTGAGAAGTCGTGGCAGTCCAGTGAAGTTCCCACTGACTAGAAAGGGGAAACATAACCTCCATCTTTAAAAGGAGAAAAAAGGAAGACCTGGGGAACTACAGGCTGGTCAGGTTCATCTCTGTGTCTGGCAAGACCATGGAGCAGAGCCTCCTAGAAACCATGATCAGACACATGGAAAATAAGGAGGCAATTTGTGACAGCCAACATCACGCTAACAGATTTGGTGGCATTCTACAGTGGGGTTACAGCACTTGTTGGTAAGGAAAGAGAGACAGACGTCATCTACTGGACTTGTGCAAAGGCAAAACCTTTGACGCTGTCCCACATGATATCCTTATCTCTGAATTGGAGATACATGGATTTGATGGATGGACCACTTGGTGGATAAGGAATTGGCTGGATGGTCACACTCAGTCAGTGGCTCAACATCCAAATGGAGACCAGTGAGGAGTGGTATTCCTCAGGGTTGGTACTTGACTGACACTGTTTAATGTCTTTGTCGGAGACATGGATGTGGAATTGAGTGCACCCTCAGCAAGTCTGCTGATGACACCAAGCTGTGGGGTGTGGCTGATATGCTGGAGAAATGGATGACATCCAGAGGGACCTTGACAGGTTTGAGAGGTGAGCCCATGTGAACCACATGAAGTTCAATAAGGCCAAGTGCAAGGTTCTGCACATAGGTCAGAGTGATCCCGTGCACAAACTACAGGCTGGGCAGAGAATGGATTGAGAGTAGCTCTGAGAAGGACATGAGAGTGTTATGTCAAGCTCAATATCACCCAGCAATGTGCAGTTGCAGCCCAGAAAGTCAACCATATCCTGGGATGCATCAAAAACAGTGTGACCAGCTGGCCAAGGAAGTCTGCTCTGCTCTGGTGAGACCCCACTTGGAGAACTGCATCCAGGTCTGAGGTCCCTAGGACAACTCTCCTATGAAGACAGGCTGAGAGTGTTGGGTTTGTTCAGCCTGGAGAGAAGGCTCCGGTGAGACCCTATGGCAGACTTCCAGTATCTAAAGGGACCTACAGGAAAGATGGAGAGGGACTGTGTACAAGGGCACAGACTGACAGGACGAGGGCCTTAAAATGAAGTAGGGCAGATTTAGATTAGAGATTAGGAAGAAATTCTTCACTGTGAAGGCAGTGAGGTCCTGGCAGAGGTTGTCCAAAGAAGCTGTGTCTGCCTCCTCACTGGGAGTGTTCAAGGCGAGGTTGGATGGGTCTTTGGGCAACCTGGTGTAGTGGAGGGTGTCCCTGCCTGTGGTGGGGGTTTGGAACGGGATGATCTTTAATGTCCCTTCGAACCCAAACCATTCTATGATTCCTCCCACCACCTTGTTTATTTCAGACTAATAGTATGATTTCTCTGCTCAAAAAAAACCCCTAACAAAGAAAACAACCAACCAAACTAAAACTCAAAATTGCATTACTTGAACCGAGCTCTTTGCTTGTTCTGAAGCCAACCAGTTGCATAAACAAAGAGATAGGGATCATTTCTGCTCAAGAGCTTTCAGGAAAGCAATCTGTGCTGTATGTTTAATTGATGGGGACCATGAATGTTTCTGCATAGAGAAAATTGTAAAGGCTGATTTTAATCCTGGGGTTTTTTTGGTTGAGATTTCTTTTTCCTACTAATGTGATCCATTCTGTAGTAACATGGTAAAGGGTCAACGTTTGTCAAAGCATGAAATATGAAAGTACAGGGGCAAGCAACACGTAAAAAGAACAGTGATGACAAAAATCTCACAGGACAGTTTGCAGTTCAGTGCTATTGCTATCCCTTTTTACTTGCACTCATTCTCTTCATAGCAATTCAGTTTTAAGTAAAACTGAATGAGATATTGTCCCACACCTAGGTGATCTGGCTTTGCCTTGCAGTATTAACTGCTCCATCTCTTTGTAGTGATCAAGACCCCACAATAGGTCTCATTCAGGGACTATGGACAGCCTTTCCTGCAGCCACTGCCTGTCCATCCTGCCCATATGCAGGGAAGGAACAAGCCCATAGCACATGGTGACCACGTGTGTCTTACAGGTGGGCACAGGGAAGTTCAGAAACACATGCAGAAAGTCTGCAAGGGACAAAGTGATCACACTGTGTCTGCCTTTCTGAAGAACTGCCCTACAGCTTGCAGAAAAGTAAATGATGCTTCAAAAGTGCTGTATCTTAAACTGCATCACTTCCAACAAAAGGGGAGTGAAATACACACACACACACAAGCTAGCAAAACAAAACCCCCAGGTATTGTAGTTCCTTGAGGCTCTCAGTTCCTATAATATCTATTAAGGTATGAACACTGACTGCAACTTTTCCTGTAATTAGGATATTCATGTCTGCCCTGTGTAAATTCTGGCTCCTGGCAGACACTTCTCTTGAAGGGATGCTGATGGCTCTTCTAGAGACATAACAGTTATGTTGTCGCTCCTCCTCAGCCAAATAAGGTTGAAATCCAACTTCACTTTTTGATTTAAAAAATAAAGGTGGAGAGGTAGTCAGAAAAAAAGTGTGCACTCATGGTGTGATACTTGAGCCTTACTTCTTTAGCAACTCCAAACACAAATACTGTCCTATGAAGTAAGCAGAATTACGCATGTGAGGCGCACAAATTGAAAACAAATATTGCTTTCTTCAAAGAAATAATGCTCCCCCCTGCTCCTTATCCAAGACTAGAATAGTCAAAAGTGTTTTTTCTGATTACTGGAGAGGAAAAAATCTGGAAGTTCACCAATCACAGCACGAGCTTCAGTAATATTTTCTTCTAAAGAAAGCCAGGGCTATTTTTTTTTTTTTAAAATCACACACTTTTTTCCAAACTGACAAACAACTAAAAGCTAATTTAAAACACTCCAGCAGACTAAATGAGTCATATCTGGAGTGCATCTGTTTCTAACCCAAGTTCCATTTTACATGGATTAGTAGAATATAGTTCTGGAACTTTAATCAAGTTGTTTATTATAGGCAGAGCTGCTAGCAACAGTCTATTAATAAGGTTGCCCAAAGCGTCTCATTTAAAAAAAAAACCTGCTTGAAGTTGTTTATATGCTTGCCAAGCTTTAACTACTTAAGCTGATACTTTCTATGCAGGATTTTTGCCATTGACAAATTTTATTATTATTACTGTTTAATATTATTCTTTAACTTCATCCATATGGTTCATTCAGTTCTGAAAATAAAGACAGGAAAATGCTGTCAGAATTTTTTTTAAGAATCTTTCATCCTTCCCTCCCCACTCCCACTTGGGGTAAGGACTCGTAATTCAAACAACTTCAGGGACCCAAAGCAGTGGATCCAAGTTATAAGCTTTTAACTAACAGAAATCAGATTTTGATTGTGGTTAGTACAATCACTCGGGATTTCATCCTTCATCTCTTGACAGCTCCAGCAATGTGGCAAGACAATGCATATTCCATTCCCACACAATAATGAATATGTGTTAGAAGGAAAAGTTGGTTTTTTCCTGTATGGCTTCTCCAAGTTGTCTTACCACCAACATTTGGTTGCCAACGCAGGCAGTCCAAAAGCCAAACAGGAGGAGGGGAAGGAAGAGCCCAGGGCAGGGGCTCTGGCAAGGAGGCAGATGGATAAAAGAAGGGGGCAAGAACAAGCTCTGAGACTAACCTGGCAAGAAGTTTAGGACTGCAGAAAGGGAAGTGGGACTGTATCATACAAAGTAAAGACTAGATCTTGCTGAAAGAGGAGACTGAAATAACGAAAAGCGTACACAGGGAGAAAACACTGCATTTGCATCAGACAGATGAGCAGAGAAAGGGAAAGACTGAGGCAGTGTTTGGGATTGGAGTACAGAAAGAAAATGGATTGACAGTATCTGCCATGTTGAAAGAAGCCTGAAGTAGAAGGACTAACAACTCAAAAAGAGAGCGCTTAGTAACGAGACTAAAAGCTGGTGATAGAGAAAACCAAGCAAAAATGCAGAGCAGGAAGAAACTTCAGAATACAATAAAATCAGGTAAAGTGATGATAAAACTAAAATTAAGACTCATCAGGAAGGATGTCTGAAGAGGGAACAATATGAATGGGAAAGCAATGGGAAGAAACTGCCAGAAGAGAAAATTAGGCACCAAATGGGAGCAGAATACTGGATGAAGGAGAGAGGGGAAGGAGGAAGCCAGGGGCTAGTGAGATTACCTGAATTTTCAGCAGGAAACTGTGAGTGTCTGGACAAGATTTACCAGGCAAGATGAACTTTGTAGACAAGAGCAGATCTGGGATAAGGGGCTGGATTATTGCAGATGAGCGGTTCAGACCAAATACATTCGACCAAGTGGGAATCAAGTTCAGACCAAGGTGAAATAGAAAAATGAATCTGTGTACATCACTCTCTTCTCCAACACTTAGAATGCAATTGATTTCTGAATGCCACTGAACTCAGAAAAATGTTTGCAAGACCAACTGTGTTGTTATAATCTGCTGGCATGTCTTGATCCAAAGCCAAAACAAGAGCCAACCACTGCTACAAAATATGGCACAAGCTTAAGCAAGAGAGGTCTGCACAACTGATGTAAAATGCCTAGATCATGTACCATCATGAGGCCATATGCTGGGGGAAAAAAAGCAGCATACATTTTAAAAACTCAAGTTATAGTCACAGAGAGCACTGTTGAACAGTAATGCAACATATCTGAAAGGCAGAAAAGCAAAAAATTAATCCAGATCTGAAAAAATTGCCCCCACACACTCAACTGAGAGAACTCAAAGACTTTCCTTCCAGCTATGTATCCAATGTCTCTTGTCCAAGGACTCTCAAGGTTCAGTTTCAACTCTATGTTCTATGCATTCTGCAGCTGCGTAAGATCTTGTGTGAGTGACTTAATAAGTAAATTAATAGTACAGTCAGTCAACTACAACTTGAAACACAGGAACCTCTCACATCTATGGGCTATTCAGAGGCCTTTTGCCTCCTTACCAGCCCTAAATGGCCACACACTACTTGCTCTTAGAACGTGTACTGTCAAGCCAATAGAAGAAACCCATCAATGGCTCCAACCCCAGTCAAGCAGATTTATCACAGCTAAGTACAAAAAGCCTACATTCAAAGAGACAAAGCTGGTCCACAAAGACAACTCAATGCTGGAATCTGGAGCAGCTGAAGAACCAAGCCATATAATGTTTCTCACTACACAGTAGTGCTGGGTGCTGGCTCTATCAACCTTTCACCTCAGTTAAGTGTGAATTAATTCAGTCCTTCAGCGCTGTCTGGCATACGCACCACAAAACTCAAGTTTACTCCCAGGACTGTCATTTACAGGCCTTTTGTGATAATTCCCACCTAGGAACAGGACCAATGCAGGCCTTGCACATCACAAGCACAGAGCACTGTAAGAGGACTACCCTTGGAGCAGCAGATGGCAATTGCTGCTCTCTTTCTGTCACCATGGTTAAAATTCACTAACACGACCGATCACTGTGTAACTTTAACACCCATTTCACATCTTGATGTTTGCAAGCTTCAGAAAATGAATCAAGCATCAAGCTGTTTTGTAGGTAGACGTGAAAAAGGCTTTAAGGAACAAAACATATTTATGCATAAGCTTTTAATGAACAGCAGTGATAAAGGATATGAATTAATGTGGAAGCCCAATTCAATACGCCTCATACCTCTCTGTCGCAATAGGCCTGTGTCAACTACTCTTTTAATGTTGACTAAAACAAAACATAAAACAATCTTCTGTATGTTTTGATACTTTGGGCTAAGAGGCAGTGCTTTTATATCATAGCTCCTGAAAGGTAATTAAAATCAAAACCAAAACGGTTCTTACCAGTTCTCACACCTATGAAATGAGACATTTCAGAGTGAATTGGATACAGCATCAACTAGAATGTCTCAGCTACCTTTATAATTTGGTATGTATTCACTCATGGTATTTGGTTAACAAGTTCCTCAGTGAGTGTGTGAACATGAAAGATGACATTTGAAGTAACTTCATGAGCACCCTTTCCCCAAAAAAGTCCCAAGAAACTGTAAGGATGAGCTTTAGGTCAGGTTCTGGGACCAAAAAGCAGTATCCCTTTCTCAAAGCGTTTCCTCTCAGCAGTGGCTGCTAGGTACAATGGGACATGCTGCAGTGCTCCATGCCCAGCTGACGTGCTCTGAGTGCATTTACAGAATCAGGACATAAAGGACTTCTTAACTTCTAAATATGGGTTTAATTAGGAGCCAAAATCCCATCAGTCCAGAAACATCAAGAGACTAGTAGTTAAAGGTATTTAAGTTGAACTGGTATGTGGGAGATTTTCTGAGTTCCTCCAGAACTCAGCAGCAGCTACCAGAGGCTCTATGAATGCCCCATGGTCACAGCAGTGCTGCCTGAATCCACTTGTAGATTTGGTCCATAAAATTCAGATTCTTTTTTTAAAATATGTATATTTAAGAAGTTACACCCTACTAACTGCCTTGAATGTTTTATTGATAAATACATTTACAAAAACAACGTAGATGTGGAACCAATGTCATTACAGAGATAATCAGTTGCCATGAACTGCATGCCTTGGGATTTCTTTCAAGAGAAAGTAATTCATGTTGTCTAAAGTGACATGTCTAAAAACTCATAGCCAACATCTAGCAAATGCTGGAATTAGGAGTCCCACATTCATTCTGAGTACTTCCATTGAACTCTCTCTTATGTGTCAGGAACAGCTCTTCACTGCAAAGATTAATTTAAGCATGCTGCAACGCTCTTCCTATCAGCATCTCAAATTCTGAGCCTACACAGGTTTTTTTCCAAAGTTTTGCTATGCCAGGAAAGTCTGTAAATTGTTACATTATGTTGTTTGTAGGAGTCTGCTGCGACAGTACTTAGCATGATTTTCTTTCTTCAACTGGGTACTCTCTCTGGCAGGAAATGTGATTATCTATGTTTAGAAATGATGAGTGCTATTCAGTCTGAGTAATAACAATAAATAAATTACAAGCAAATGATCTTGCAAGCTGCCTCTTTGAAAGGGAAGAGTATTCTAATTCTGTGCAATCTGTAAATCTCTCAGGCAACAAAGTTCACTAAAGCAGACTAAACTTCCTCTGATGTTCTGAAGTTAATCGAGTATCTGTATGTGCATGTATGGGGTGCATAACAATGGGAATGCATGCATATACATATACACAAAATTAATAGATATTTCAGCAGAATTCAAACATAATATACCAAATATAAATTTGTCCACATAGCTTCAAACTAGGAAAAATAAAATCCTTCAAAATAGAAATTGTAACGTGTGTGCGGGCAAACACACATAGATATTTCATAGCTACGTCAGATGGTCTAAACAAAGAGCTCCTCTAGAATTAAGATGTCAATTTTGTGATTTTATCAAAGTTTCCATTGCATCAACTGCAGTCAAAATGTCCCAACTGGAAAAAGGAAAAAAAAAAAATCAATATATACCTTGAGGGTAAAATGCAGCTTAATCAGTTTGGAAAATACATCAGCCACATCATGAGAGCATTCTGCAATTCCTCTGTGAGGGAGCTGAAGATGGGGCTCATGCAGAATTATTTCGTAATGCTGTTGAGAGTCACACAGCAATTCCTAAATCATAGCCAGGAGACCATGTAAAACACTGCTCCTAATTACAAGAATAAAAAGTTAAAGCAATGGAAGCATGGCACTGCCTTCCACGTGTTGGTTGCTCGACTGTCTTGCCTGTTGAATAGCAAGAGTTGGGGCCACTGAATAGACAGGGGTTTATTTTTGGTTCAAATGGGAATTCAACTTGACATACATAAGGAATTCAACAGAAAGAGGAAAAATTTCTTGCAGTGGCTCAGATTGTCACTCTACAGACCCATTTTTTACCTAAAAAATGTAGACATTCACTTTCTATCCCTGTCCTCAAATATTTTTTAAGAGAACTGGAAAAACATAATACTAGATCAAAGTTATGATTGCAGGTCTTTTTCTCCAGACAGGGACAGTAGTGTCTTAGAGATGAACTTTTTCTATTTAATGATGTAAGGCAAGGCAAATTATGGTTACAGCCTACAGTTAAGAATCTGGAGTGAAAAAACTCAATGTGTTACTTTAAACAAACCATAACTTCTAAATTTCTGTACACTCACCATGAATAACAGCACTTAATAGATGCCTCTGTCAACTGTAATACTTACAAGTAACTTTTCATACACTCATAGAATGGTTGGGGCTGGAAGGGACCTTAAAGATTATCTAGGTCCAACCCCTCCTGCCATGGGCAGGGACACTCCTCACTAGACCAGGCTTCTCAAGGCCCAATCCAACCTGGCCTTTAACACCTCCAGGAGGGGATATCCACCACCTCCCTGGGCAACCTGTCCCAGTGCCTCACCACCCTCGTAGTGAAGAATTTTTTTCCTAATAGCCAATCTAAATCTACCCCCTGACAATTTAAACCCACTATGTAACGATATACCAGAACTTTCTGTAACACCTCCTGTTAAAGTTTTGACAACAGGCTGATTAAACATCTCACCTTTTTTTTTTTAATAAAGTATTAATTATGGGACAAATTGTACCTTCCTCCAAAAAGCACTTTAGTCTGTGAGTAGAAAAAAAAACCCCAAAGAAATCAATGTCAAAGAGATTTTCTCAATAATCTCTTCAAAAGGAAGGCCTTCTAACTTCATAATTATGTTAATCCTAAGGTTATGCACAAAAAGCCCTTCAATGCTCTGGAGAACCAGATCTACCATCCAGGTTCTCTGTTTCCTGGCTCACACAGAAATCATGACTTCACATTTCAGTCGCTCATCAACTGCAAACCTCCCCACACACCAAACCTGCTCAGAATGAAAAGCAGAGCAGAAGCAAAGGTACTGCTGCTTCAGGCAGCATTAAAATAGATCAGCTACCCAAGCTGGTATCTGATACATTCGATGGAAAAGAAAAGAAGGGGTAAGAACTTATTTCCTTGACATTTGCCCAAACCCACTGAACTCACCCCTTCCTCTCTATCCCCTAGGTAGCACAGGAATAGCACTTGACAAATCTCAGACGCTGTCTTCAGGAATCTCCACTCTAATAAAGGAAAAGTGATAGCCTGGTCCTTTTACCTAGAAGCAGAACCTGCATGCATATTTTTAGAATATATCAACCACACACGCTGTGGCAAATTTAACCTCTTTCTGATTCTCCTCTGCCCTGGACTTGTGCAGTGTACCAGAGCACCAAGCAACACTGTGAAAAGATGGACAGTTGAAACCAACATATAAAGCTGGAGAAATACACATGTGCTACTGCTTTTTTGCAGGACATCACTGTAAGAAGGGTGATGGGGAATTCCATTTTCAATAAGGACTAAAGATTAAAAAAATATGTGGGAGAAAATAATCTTCCTTATAACTAAACCAGACTTTATAGTTTAATGTAGTGATGAAATATTTGATTGAGTGGGAGAGAAGTCATTAGTGGATGTAAACACAAAACTTGAATAATTTGGGCTAGGAGGATAGTGTCAAGGGAATAAATTAAGGGAGGCAGTTTTGCTATCTCTATAAATTTTGATATAGTCTGCTGAGATGAAAGACCAGCGATAATAAACCAGAACTGCTCCACATTCTAGTTTCCTGAGGGTCTCTGGCTGAAAGCTTTTTTATATCACTTACTGTTGTCGTCGAAACGTAAGCAAATGCACTTGACAAAATGCAAAGAGAATCCCTAGCTCATATACACTCCACTT
Source organism: Zapornia atra (assembly GCA_013400835.1). NCBI lineage: Eukaryota > Metazoa > Chordata > Aves > Gruiformes > Rallidae > Zapornia > Zapornia atra. The sequence goes on from VZTU01007114.1 coordinate 304,898, forward strand.
ACTCCAGTGCAGATTATTAATATAATTTGTATGTATCATTAGTCACCATTCATCACTGACTGAAAGAGCAGCAGCTTCCCTTTTGCTTTTCAATAACTGCATTAACCTTAATACTCCCTTTCGGAACACAACGCAGGGTTTAAACTGCAGCATAGCTTCCCCCCAGCCTGAGCTGCTTCACAGAAATCAAAACTCACTGTTGCACCCCTGTATCCAAGATTAGGGTGGGTCCTGGCGACGTTAAAAGGTTGTAAGAAAATGTGAGACAAATAAATGAAACAGCCCCCCCCACCGTAACAGAAAAATTCACAGTGAGAGTCTGCTGTGTTTTGAAGTTATATAAAATTAACTCAATATGGTAATAGAAGTGAGTAAATCCAGTTGAACTGGGACACAGAATAATGACCAGGAACAGTATTAGAATGTCAGTTGTCAACAGAAAAATACAGTAACTAACCAAAGGAAGACACGTTACCTTTAAAATTGTAATGTTCCATGTAAAACTTTCTACTGACTTTTGCAGTTTTCTTTCTTTTAAGCCTTCTCTTGCTCCTATACTGTGCAGTTTTTCATGAAATTCCATTGCTGTGGAAAATAAAAGAGGGAGGAATGTAGTATCTATTTGAATGCATTTTTGTGATCACAGAGATAGTGATTTGAAACTAAGAAGGACAGTGAAAAAGCTTCAGAAATGTTATTCTTCAAGCACAAATGTATCTGATCTATTAATGTGCAATGTTATACAACATGCCAATATCCACAGAACTCTAAGCCAAAATCCACAGTGAAGTACCTGTTGGGTCACTGCTGTACAAACACGGAGCCAAGCAAATATTTACTATACAAAAATATTCTTTAAGCACAACTGAATTTACTGCACCACATGTAAAAACTTCTTTGTGAGCCGCTGTAGAATGGAAACAGCAATTTAATGAAATACCCTATACAAACACATTTATTTTGTGCCTTGTTCTCTTACGCACTAAATTTACACCACAGCTGTCCAGCTAACAGCTTATATGGTGGGGCCAGCCCAGAACATAACCTTCTCACCTTACCCCCGAAGGAGAAACGTAATAGCTGTGAAGGAGGAGTGCCAAGCAAACCACCAAGGACGTTTCACCACACCCATCTAAACTACTGTGTCCTCAAAACCTTTATCTGACAAACCTCAAACCGAAATATTTTGGCAAAATTCAAGCTGGCTTGATTTCAACACTGAGTAGACTGACCAGAGCTTTAGTACTAACACAGCGCACCACACAGATTACAGGAAAGTAATTTGCTTCCCATGCTGCTGCTGCTACATGCTAAATAAAAATAAGTTTGAAACAGTTCCCTTCATACAGGAGAAGCAAACCATCCCTCAACAGGTACATACATCCACCCAAAATGGATGACAGTGACTCTCCTATGGAAGTCACACATTAAATTGTGCTATCAGGACCTCCACCACTAATAACTTAAAGAGTACTTTGAGGGCAGAAGTTGGCAAGTGCTTGCAACTTACACCTGTGAATGTAAAACCAAGTTATATATTAATTACAAATAATAATTTTAACTCTGTTGATTGAAATCTTCTATTTGCCCAGTGGGTAGATGTGCTTCATCTTGTAATTATCACAGAATAAATGTACAACCTTATGTTGGCTGTCGATCCTAGAGCAGACTGACTTTCAAGGACATTATAGTGTCTACTCTTTGTAATCTTTCTACCCCACACTCATTTCTCATTACAAGAAAGAGCTATGACTGAATGTTTCCACTGTACATTCCCTTAACTTACTCCCATATATTTGCACATATATGCACACATTTTTAAACTTACTCATAAATTCATTTGAAAGACAAGATCGTTCTTTTTAGCTTTTCTTACCACTTTAAATTTTATTACAGGGGAAATCAATAGCAAATACTCACCTCGAAATAAAAATGATACAGTAGTTTAATTCAACCACTTCTCTATAGCTTTGTCTCTGCCTCTAGAGTCCAGCCTCAAGTAAATCATTCATACTGTATTTCCCCAAAACAGTTTTCTAAGCAGGTGAGAAGTGAAAATTCATTCATCCATCCCTGTTTCCAAGTACTCATTTCCTGTTCACATCACCAAAAAATAATAAACTCCCAGTATGATCATGGAAAGATTATGCACAGATCCATACTGACAACATTACATTTCTAGGGCCACCATGAAAATACAGATTTTTCTGCTCTATACCATGAATTCTATGCTGCTAAACTTTGTTGGGAGTTCTGTACTTCACTTCTAGCTTTATAAATATTGCCTGTCAAATCCATGGGCACTAGTGATTGATAATAACCTTGAAGTGAAGCCTCTCAGAGAGATTAAGAATAATGCTGAGGGCCTGCATGATCGATGTGAAACTGTTGCTTTGATTATTCTTACGTATACAAAGTCACTACTATCTCAAACGCAGAGACAGTGGTGACCACGTATTCTGCTAGCCAGAATAGCACTTGCCTGGGTCACTGACTACCTTCTGTGGTGACTCTCTTCCTTACACTCATCCCATGTTAGATTTCATTTCTGCTCAAACCCTTCCATTCCAGCTAAATATTCCTGGCATTCAGCAGCAACATCTCAATACCCTTGGTCAGAAAATGAAAACAAGGTCAGATCCTTGCAAATCCTAAGCAAACAAGTGCCTCCCACTTAAACAGCACTCCCCATGCCCCCTCCTCAACATTTCTCATGCACTGGATAGGGTAACTCCCCATTATTGTGCTAAACTAAAGCTATCCTAATCTAAACCTAAACATACAACCAGGGACAAGTAGATTTTCATTTTATTTCTGTTTCTATTACTACTTGCCTCATATAATGGAATTGGAATGAATTACTTCACCTCTTGGCCTCAGTTTTTCTGTCTGCTGAATGGAATCAATAATATTTGCTATACAATACATTGACAACTTAATTCTAGGGTATGAATGCAGCGCAGCATTTATCTACATTTCTCTTGGTCTTCCCCTTCCATGTCCCTGCTTTGTTTTCTTGCATTTTGCCTTGGAACTATTTCATGCATAAACGGGGGCAGAGTAATAACAAAAGTTACATTCCAAAATGAAGCTACTTCTTAGAAGGTAACAGAAAAAGGCAGAAGAGGGAAGAGCTTTTCACTTACAGCTTAATTAATAAAATGAAAAATACATCCATATAAAGTCATGTAAAAGTGCCTTGAAGATATGCTTGCACAGAAAGTTGAATGTCTTTTTTTTTAATAAATACATACAATTTTCTGTCTCCTTGAAAGCAAAAATTCAGCTCTCGCTGTCCTTAAGATGTAGTAAGCAAATTAATTTTACGAGGCTTAATTACTTCCAGAATTATTAGTCCATTAGTAATTTTGAACTGCCTGAGAGCTCTCAGACAATAACACACATAACACTAACCTGATTTATCACCCAATTTGTTTCTGCGCATACTACCTGCTTATCCAAAAAGCACAAGCTACTCGTGCTTTCCATTTATACTGGCAGACATGGAAAAGGACACCATGCACAAGTTTTTGAGTCATCACAAAGATTATAGAGGATTTGTGCTTTTTTGTGTTCAGATGGAATTTCCTGGGTTTAAATTTGTGTCCATTGCACAAATGGTTTTTATCTATAATGAAGTTGTTACGGATTGTTGTCTTGAGCCAGAAAACTCTAGAAGTTCTAAAAATGTCTTTTGATTGGAGATGGCAGTTTTACTAAAATCCTTATTTACACAGAGTCACTGAGGTTGCAAGGCATCTCTGGAGATTGTCTAGTCCAACAGCCATGCCCAAAGCAGGGTCAGGTAGAGCACTTCCCTTTGCTGAACCCTTTTCATGGCATTCCTGTCAGTCCACTTCTCCAGCTTGTCAAAGTGCCTCTGAGTAACGGCACAACTGTCTGCTGCATCCAAATTCCTTCAAGTTTTATGTCTTCTGTCACCTTGCTGAGGATGCACTCTACCTCATCACAAAGATGCTTAATGAAGATGCTTAAACAGTGGTAGCTCCAGTAGTAACTAACCCCTGGGGCACACCGCTAGTGACTGTCCTCCAGACAGACTTCATGCTGCTGATCGCAATGATTTGAGACTGGCTTGTCACCTAGTTTTGACTCCACATCTCTGCCCATTTATCTGGCCTCTACTTACTTCCTTAGTCAATGAAGATGTTACAAGCTACCATGTTGAAAGCCTTGGTGAAGTCAAACTACAAAACATCCACTGCTCTCCCCTCCTCCAGCAAGCCAGTGACCTCACTGTAGAAGGCTGTCAGGTTGGTTAAGCCTGATTGTAAATCCATGATGACTTTCCCCAATCACCTTCTAGTCCTTCATGTGTCTGGAAATGGTTTCCAAAAGAATCACAGAATTGCTAGGTTGGAAAAGACCTTTGAGTTCATCAAAGATTTACTCCACCACCTTCTCAGGCACTGAAGTGAGGCTAGCTGGCTTGGTCCTACTTTCTACCCTTCCTGAGGTTGTTAAGCTGTGGTATGACAGTGTGATGAGGTTTCATATGCCATTACTTTATTCCCTTCAGAGTTTCTGCTTGTGGAATATTGGCCTGCTTAGTCTGCATAAGCTGTATTAAGTCTGGTCACCTCCACTCCACCATTACGTAAGGGCTAGCTGACAGAAGCCATACAATTTTCTAAGTGCTTGCAAAACAAGAACACTTCCATTTTTCATAATCTGATTCAAGCCCTCCATGTTACAGGCCAGCTTTTCAGTGAAATATTAACCCCAGCTATTCATGTAAGTATATTGCAGTGCCTGTTACGAAATAGCCAGAGCACAATTCAACACCGGATTTTTAAGCTGAACAAAATACTGCCAACAAATTTTCTGAATCATAATCAAAGGTATCACAGCATATCCTTCTCCAGTGCTGTATGCTTATTTTTTAAAGCATTCTTGTAAGCTCTCCTTTAGTATTTCCAAATAATTATTTTCCCCTTCAGTGATGAATCACTTTCTGGTTCCCCAGTGAATGGTCCTTATTTTAGTTTGAATTTCATGATTGTCTCAGCTTTTCCCTCTCTCTCATACTCTCCCCCACCAAACCTGGAATGCATTGCATGGCTTTAACACTTCTCCATCCCTCCTGGGAATACCGTAACATTCAAGATGCTCCTCTGAAATCATATGCACAATTCTTTTCTCCCATGTTCAGGAACTTCAAATACCATGAAAAGAGAAGTGCTAAAAGCTGATCAATGTAATAGGAACCCTATATCATGTGAGGAGACTAATAAAAATTTGCTTGGTTAATCTAGCAAAAAGAAAACCAGAAGAGGAGTAATTGCTCTCTAGATACACATCAGTCAGGTAAGACCTTGGACATCAAAGATTTATTTCAGCTAAAGGATAATTTTAGGACAAATATCCATCAGTAAAACTGGAATTTATGTAAAATTTATAACCACTGTAGATGTGGATTCTGTAAGCAGCCTTGAAAAGGAGAAAATTGCTCAAATGAGAAACTCGTACTAATTTTAAAATAGAGTTCAACATGATCAATTTCCAAAGATTTTACAAATTACAAAGATTTCAGGACCTTCCAGTCCCATGTTTCTTCAACCAGCTGTATGATGAATCCTCTAAGTAATTTCACATGGCAGACCTCAAATCTTCATTAATTTATGCTTAACATATTCTGATGGAATGTTTATGAATATAAACTAAACAGAAACTGATATGACAGTATAGAAATTGGTGTGTCTTCTTGCTATGACTCACTTCAGTAACAAAAATCTTCTTCCTAAATAGAAGGTATGGGGCAATATAACAGTCTTGATGGGCTTATTAAGTGTTCTGAGCCACCACTTCTCAAAATAACTTCCATATTAGAATCTTAGCTTTATCTCACAGTCCTCAATTTTTAATCAATATCTTAAGTTTTACAATTAAGTTCACAAGATACAAATCCTTTCATAACCTAACAAGCATGTGACTATATAATATGCATGTTGTTTTGCTGTTGCTTGAAATGCTGGAACAAGGAAGATGTATTTCTCTCTCTGCCCTGCATATTGGATATGTTGGCTTAGCAGTGCCAACACTGTATCGTCTCTACAGGAAAAAAATTATTTTGGGATGTATTTCAGAAACAACATTTCAGATACTATTAAAAGGTACTAATCTCCAACTGTTATTTAGCATGGAAATATAGTTTCTTAATCTCTTCCTCCCACTACTGGGCTTTCACTATAGTTCCGAGGTAGTATACTTAAGGTATTGATTAAAATGTGACATAGAAGGCAGCATAAGTGATTATGTTATTTTTAAACTAATTGAAGCATATATAGAATCATAGAAACATAGAATGTATTGGGTTCAAAGGGATCTTTAAAGGTCATCTAGTCCAATCCCCTGCAGTAAGCAGGGACATCTTCACTAGATCAGATCGCTCAGACCCCATCAAGCCTGACCTTGAATGTCTCCTGGCATGAGGCCTCCTCTACCTCTCTGGGCAAACTGTTCCACTGATCTACCACCCTCATATTGAAGAACTTTTTCCTAATATCCAACCTAAATCTCCCCTTTTCTAATTTAAATCCATTACCCCTCATCCTATTGCTACATGCCCTCGTGAACAGTTCTTCCCCAGCTTTCTTAGAGGCACCTTTCAGGTACTGGAAGGGCACGTAAGGTCGTCGTTTACCCCCACCCGCC
>VZTU01007114.1:311589-322222 GCA_013400835.1 Zapornia atra
CCCCCCCCCCCCCCGTAACCTTCTCTTCTCCAAGCTGAACAACCCCAAATCTCTCAGCAAATCTTCGTAGGAGAGGTGCTCCAGCCCTTTGATCATTTTGTAACATATATTGTTGAACTGCATGTGTTTCTAATTCTGCTTTTTTACTGTACAATACTTAGGTCTTTGTTGGAAAACTCTGGGGATAATTTTACTAAAATCAAGATGTAAAAAGAGACTGAAACATGGAGAATTGGAGTATGTGTGCATAACGTAGGAGTTCAGACTGTTTGGAAATCTGTAATTTGTTTGTTTTTCTAAGAGTTACTATCACAAAGCCCTGGCATACAACCTCAGTTTATACAAAAAAAAATTCACACCTTTTCTTTAACTGAGTCGAGATACTCATTTTTCAAGGAATCCTTAGCAAAACAGCAAGCACAACACTTGCTAGACTGTATTTCTAAAGCCAGACTTCTACTTGACATATTCATTTGTTTTCTTTGATGAAAGCTTTCTTGCCAAGAGCATGATTTACAACCTAGTTGAGACATGATTACACAGCAGGTGGGCTCCTCCCGGTACAGGATTTTTCTTAACAAAGAACATTATCAAGGAAATTTCAGAATGGTAAAATTTTGGCAACAAATGTATACACTGAGTGGGCCTAAAATGAAACAGGTAGCAAACAATTTGTCCATACCTATATAAAAACCACACCAATAATACTGCAGGTAAACACTTAACTTCAGTCAAGCCAAATGTATCTTATTTCATTCTTTGTAAAGCACTTTGATTTAAAGGCTAATGAAATAATTTTCAAGAGAGTAATGAAGTAGTAATAAAAATGAAATAAACATTAAATGTATTAAAGTACAAGGAAAATACCATACAGCTCTTGATTAGGTTACCAAATATTGCAGCTCAATTATTATGTACTCTCCTCCTGAATGTGTACGAAGTTTGTAAATAGTCTGAATACACACATTTGCTTTTTACAAGAAAAAAAAATCAGGAAAGCACTTTATACTTTAAAATATTTCTTCCTACACTGCGTAGGTTAAATGGTAATATAGGAAAGAATTCTAGGAAAGAATTTAAGCCCTAAGTATTCGTTTCCACATATAAATATTTAACCTGCACATATAACTACTATTACACTTGGCCACATCTTTGAAAGCCAGGGCTTTAATTTTTTACAGAACTAAGTATGCTTCTTAATATTCTTCTTTTAGATGACATTCTTTAAACACTCTGCTATTTCAACCTCACGAACAACTTCCTCTTGAAATGAAGTTTATCAGAAAAGTGATTGGTAAAGGAGTCTTCCTATCAGACCACATCAACAATAAATCAAATAGATGTTAGAGAAGCAACACAAATCTTTACACCTATGAATTCTCACACATTTTTTATAGAACACTTTTCAACACAAAGATTTTAAATTAATCTAAATAAATTAGTACTTAGAGCACCTCTGTATTATCCAAGTACCACTAGTAACTAACTGCAAAAACTGAGTCTTAACAACAATAGAGACTAGATGTTCAATTACTTCCAAGCACCTACTTCCCACTGAAGTCACCCAAAACATTTTACATCATAACTACAGAATTCTTTGCAGATTCTGAATGTGATGTACTTCTGCTTCAAGAAGCTCCAGATTTCAATTATTTGCATTCAAAATATGTAATTAACATTTGACAAAAATACATTAACTAAATTATAGTCCAGTATTTTTTTATTATTTCGACTTCCTTGGCAACATGCAGTATCTCCATAGTAAGGGGAAGTTTTTCTCAGACACAGCCAGCCATTACTGCCTCTACTTAGATGATTAAAAATACATTTTGGTGCCTGTTGCCCCTTTATCCTTTAAAAGTAGTAAAGAAAAAGTCTATGCCTGAGATAACCTTCTTACCCCAACATCCCCTTCTTACCCCAACACCCCAAATGATAATGGCATCACAGACTGCTGAGAGCCATCCTCTCTGCAAGTACAAAATGTAGTATTTAGCCTTCCAATCCAGACTCCTCCAATTCAATATACAATCACAGTAATTTGGGGTGTTATGTCTGTGTGTTATGAAATTACAAAGAGGACATCCATGACATCCAGCCTTGATTTAATTAAAACTCAGTTACTTCCAATAGTTAAGTAACCAGTTCCAACTATCTCAAATACTTTCAAGAATACTCCTATGTAACATTATGTAGATACCAAAGTCAACACAAAAACTCCACGCATCAACACTTGATCTCCAAAACAGCAGTCCTAGGCAATGTACAGGCCTTCACATACTAAAACTTTTCCTCTGGTAAGACCACCCATGGTATTCTACATGCAAGGTACAGAAAACTTTAATCCACAAAGACGGTCCTCTGTGAAGACAAATTACATTTCTGAATGTGGGTGAAGTTAAGCCGCTACCACATATAAGAAAGAACTAATACTGTCAGTAAGGGGCAGAAACGTAGACCTACGAGGGAGAGGATTTTTTTCACAGCCTGCTGTTTCTATCTTTTATTTATCAGCCTTAATCCTCAAGAGAGACCAATGGAAATCTAGGGAAAAAAATCCTGATTTTAGTGAATGCTAGAGAGCACACTTAATAAAGACATTGATTTATGGAACATTACAATTTCTCCCAGTCTTCAGATCCTGCTGAGCTCACATGGTTTCACTGGCAATAGTAATTACTATCTCTTTCGCTTCCCCAGGAACATAACTTCTCCATTCTTTACTATCACCTTCTGCACTAGAATCATTTTCTTTCAAATCGCCTGATTACGACAATTAATTTAAAACTAGAGTCATTTCCCCAACCTGCATTTAACTTGGGATTTGTTGTTATTGTTTAAAATACAAAGAAGGGGAATGAAAATGTAGTTCAACTTTTCAGCACTTCAGCTAATAAAGCATGTTCCAAAATCTGATCCTCCAAGAGATCTTCTATCTTTTACGGGGATAGAATTGCATTAACAGTAGGGAAAAAAAGGCTTCGTGTGAAGGGGCAAACTGAGTCTCTGTTAGTTTAAATGTTTGTCCTAGAAGCAGCAAGCTCAAAACATCTAAAATTATGGGAGATATATTGTAGGAATCATCCACCCTTGTACAAGATATATCAGATTCAAATAAAACCCAACTCCATCCAGGGAGCAATGTCCAAGGATCAATTCACCAGTGCTAACCAAAGTGATCTAAGTGTAATTCTTCACTTTTTTTCCCTGCCATGGTAGGACGTGGCTTCAAGAACATGCAAGGAGAGGAGAGGAACAGAATTACAGAGCCAGGAAGTACATGCAACACCAATATAACTTGACTTGGAGCTGCACCTGGAGATGCTCAGTGGAACTGCTAGGGGAAGAAGGACAAATAGGAAGAAAAAATGTAGAAAAAAATGGATCTGACAGAGTAAAAGATGCAAGAAAAAAATCAAGTAAATATAATGGACTCACTCCAGAAAGAAAGTTGAAAGACATATAAAGAAAAGGATTGCCCTGAATATGGCCTTTATTGACACCTTTCCCTTACTATTGGAGATAGCCTGTTGTGCTAATAAACTTTCAAAATGATGTTATGATAAGTGTGGAGAAAGGAATCAAAACGATTTGCTAGCTCACTCAGACAAAATGGAACATGGAGAAAATTGAAAAGCAGGCATTTCAGAAGAATGGAGACTGCCTGAGAAGGGCCTCAAAGTGCTGGTTTAGTCATAGACGGCAATGTTGGAGTTTACGTGACGGTGATAAATATTAGATAGATTGTTTAATTTAACAGTAAACCTCATGAAAACATAGTAAAGTATCCAATTCCAACATTTAACTTGAAGATCAGCATGTCCTACTAATGCAGTCAAACATTAAATATTCCTGTTATGAAGTCCACTGGTAATGGATAAAGAAGCATTTCTTTACTCCCTACATATGAAGCCACAGTTTAAATAGAGCGGTTTCTAATCTGAAGTCAAGACTTGCTAATACGGGGCAGTATTTCAGAAGGCATGGATCAACAAGATCTGCAGGAACCCCATAAGGTCCATGGGACCCAGACCATGAACTCTGCAAATTCTCTTTCAAGTCAGGGATAACTACAAAAATGTTTGGACAAACGGATCTAGTCATTCCCTTCCACCGTTCAAATAAAAACTCAATTACATGCTAAAATACCCAGACAAAATGCTCCTCCATGTTTAATTATATCAATTTCTTTTCCTCTATTAATGGATTATTGAATCTGTACTTAACATGTAACATAGAATATTACTTTTTCTGCATCTTCCATGCTTTGTTTTGGCAGATCTTAAGTGAAAAACCAATTTAGAATGCAAGTAACAGGAGCAAATAGTAGAAGAAACAGCCCAGTAAACGTCATTTTGCTGAAAAGCTTAAGCAGTAGTGACCTAAGACTTATAGCTAGTTGATTTTATTACTTCACTTTTCAACTACAAGTAGCATTTGCAATGCATCTATGGCCATCATCCTAATCTTTTTCTGCATGCAGCTCAGATGAAACTTTTTCCCAATGGATATTGTACGCTGTATTTATCTTTGACAGCATCCAGAAGGGCTGGATATTCCCTTTCTTGAAACTGTATCCTGTTTGTGACACTGCTGAAGGACTGCTTTGGAGTACATGTTAGAATATGTACGCATTTTATGTCTTTCACTACTTGCATTATTTAATAAACTAAGGCCTTGCTGGTTTAGTCACTGTACAGATGGAATAACTAAGATGTCCCTGCTCCAAAAACTTAGAATCAAAGTATGAGGAAAAAAGAGAACAGATGGATAAAGAAAGAGTGGGGAGTACAAGGAAGCAATGAAAACTATTTTGGTCAAGGTGGTAGGAGGACATGTGTCAATCTTGCTATATTTGTAGGATAATTTTAAGAACTAATTCAAAGAAAGTAGCCTGGTGGATGTTTACAGTGAGGCTGTGGGACAACATGATAGAAAGCATGACGATGGCTGACAATCTATCAGGCAGTGGAAACTCTTGCTACCAAATGAACAAACAGAAGTGAAAGAAGTGAAAGCAGCTCAGTGCTGACGTGCAATGAGGAAAAAGTATGGAAATTAATATAGGGAGAGGCATCATCAAAATGACAGCCAGGAAAATGGCTGATGTACATAAAGCAAAAGTGTAAGGATCAAATTCAGAGAAAAGAATTTCAGTAAGGCTTCTGATACTGTGTCTCACAGTATCTTGCTGGATAAAACATCCAGCATACTACTGGACAAAGCCATAATGCTCTGGGCAGGCAACTGGCTGAAGGGTCGGGCCCACAGGGTGATAGTAAATGGGGTTACATCTGGCTGGTGGCCAGTCACTAGTAGGGTTCCCCAGGGTTCCATTTTAGGTCCAGTTCTTTTCAGTATTTTCATAAACAACCTGGACTTGGGACTAGAGGGTGTCTGAAGTAAATCTGCAGATGACACCAAATTGGGAGGAGCTGCTGACTCCATTGAGGGTGGAGAAGCCTTACAGAGAGACCTAGACAGGTCAGAGAGCTGGGCAATGTACAAAGCATGAATTTCAAGGACAAGTGGTGGATTCTGCACCTGGGAAGGGGCAACCCTGGCTACACATACTGACTGGAGGATCAGACACACCGGAGGCCCGCCATGCTGAGAGGGATTTGGGTGTCTTGGTTGTCAGCAAGTTAACCATGAGCCATCAGTGTGCCCAGGCAGCCAGGAGGGCCAACCATATCCCATCAAGTGCTGCATTGCCAGACAGTCCAGGGAGGTAACTGTCCCAACTCTACACTGCTGCAGGCTCACCTTGAGTACTGCATGCAGTTGGGTGCCACAGTACAAAAATACTGGAGAATGTGCAGAGGAGGGCAATGAGGATGATGAGGGGTCTGGTCTTACAATGAGAGGTTGAAGTCCCTTGGTTTGTTCAGCCTGGGGAAGAGGAGGCTGAGGGGAGACCTCATCACGATATATGGCTTCCTGATGGGGGGGAATGCAGGGGCAGGCACCAATCTCCTCTTTTTTGTGACCAGTGATAGAACCTAAGGGAATGGTATGAAGCTGAGACAGGGGAGGTTTAGGCTGGATATTAGGCAGAGATTCTTTACTGAGAGGGTGGTCGGGCACTGGAACAGGCTCCCCAGGGAAGTGGTCACAGCATTGAGCTTGACTGAGCAAAAGAAGCATCTGGATGATCCACTTGGTCATATACTCTGACTTGGCTGGTCCTTCATGAAGCCAGGAGTTCGACTTGATTCTGATGGATCCCTTCCAACTCAGGATATTCTATGATTCTATGATAGTGTAGCTGACATCTCAGAAGGTAAGAACCTGAACAAGGATTCTGGTTGCACAGATGACTAAGGAAGGTTATACATCTAAAACCACACAGGAAAAAAAAGCAATCGCAATTGTCAGCATACAGTATTAGAATACATTATTTATGCATGATGCTAGCAGTAAATTGACACTGTTAAGACTGTATACAATAACTTAATTTCTTCAATTAAAACAAATCCCTTAGAGATCATTTCTTGTAGGTATTGCCAACGCAATTTTTTTGCCCTATACACATTAATTTACCCTTACTGATGCTACATTTCACATATTGTTTTGTAATTCTGTGTCCCAAGATCCTCCTGCACTTTTTCACAGTCATATCTACATTGAATTATGTTCAATAACTTTTTGTCACCAGAAAACAGAAAACTGTTCGCTCCTTATTTGCCCCCCAATCATTTAATCAATACTTGGAATATCACATGTCCTTTCGGCTTCCCCCCTTGCTGAACACTAATTCCTACACTGTGATGAGCTCAGGCTGTATTTATATTATATAGCAAAATAATGCAGTGGAGGATTCAAAAGAGCAGTACAAGAATGAAGTGAGTTTGATACAAAGGAGGCTAAGGATGGGGTAAGGTGACCCGGACATTCAAATTCATTGCTCTAGAGAAGACAGAGGAGCATTTTAGGTCTTTAACAGATTAAGAGAATGGACTGGATTATCTTTAAATTCTCTTTAGCACCTAGATTCTATTTTCTTGCGGGATCTTTAGCTGGCTTAATAGCAGCAAAATTAATGACATTTTGAAGTTATGCAGGTCTTTTTCTTAATTCAGTTAAAGAATGAGAAGTACAGTGGGAACCAAAGCCATATTATGTTCACGTATCTTTTCATTAGTTACTGTATCTAAAACGCTTTCAATAACTATTTAATTAAGAACAGAATGTGTTGAGCTGAAATTAATATACTGATATGAAGAAAACAGAGAAGGTTTTTTATATGGTTTAATTTTAAAGAACAAAAATTAGGAAAGAAATTTGCAGTTAAATGTTCTCGGAGAATTTTAATAGCAAAGAACCTGAATTCTGAAAAGAGCCATCTGAAGAATCATATCTGCTTATTCAACAAGCCATCAACCTAAGAAATAATGGTGCATTTATTTTAAAATTAGTACTGAATTTTAAAGGAGGCCAAACTTCCATTGTAAAACTTATGTTAGAAAACAGTTTACTAGTCCAAGCCCACTTTGTCTATTTAACAGAATGCTCTTAGAAGCCTGTTCATGACAACAAAAATGTACTGCTTCTTGGCAGCTTGAGTATTTTCACTCTGAGTCACAGAACAAAAAAGCCCAGACAAGGGCATAATTTTGCTTTTTCCTTATCGAGAAACTACATAGAAAAATGTATAATCCTTTACTGGGAATTAAACAGAGTAGCATCTACTGAGATCATGAGATCAATTAGTCATAAGAAAATCTTTGGAAACCATAGATATTAAAAGGTAATTTAATTCAGCTCATTCATCTTTAAAAGTATCTTGACCCTGCAGGGCTAAAGCTGCCCTAAATAGCAGGATCTATTACATAATCCATACTTAGGCTTATGTCACCATGCTGGAGGTTTCTCATTTAAATGAGATCAAAACCTCCACTATGTAGCATGGGCTTTAAGTCTTTAAGCATTCTTAAACAAAGGATTCTTGGACCCAGCTGTACTTCAAGTAAAATAAGGTTGTAAGACTCAAGAAAATCAGACGTATAGAAGTTCACTGGAATCCGTCTAAGTCAGTAGAAAGCAATCTTTTCTGAAGGGCAACAATTCTACAACATGAGGTAAAACAGGCAGTAGCTTTTGCCTTACCTCTAACCAAGGTTGTAAACTGCTTTGTGGAAGGTTGACCCTGCCTGAAGGCACTGGTGAAGTTAAAAAAAATATGACATGCTATTGCCACAAAAATGGGAGAGGATTCAAGAAGTGTACAAGCTTACAAGACAATGTTCTTACAGCAGCAGGATATATTTTGAGTTTGGTATTTGAGATGTATCTCTGCATCTACCAACGAGATACGTGTAACAATATTTTGTCACTCATGGTATTTATGAATATTTATGTTTGACAGCTGAAGTAAATAGGACAAATTATAACTTTCAAGTAGTTTGACAGTTTTATGGTTTGACTAAAGTTCACAGAGTTTGAGGAAAGTGTGTTATGAATAAAGAGGAGATCTAGAAATTCAGAGTGGGTAAGCCTTCCTGCTGCTGATCTGAGTTGGAAGATAGTGCTAACAGAACAGAGTTTGTAAAGGAAGGCTGAGGGTGGAAGAACATTATTTTTGTCTTTTCAGGAAAAGAGAATGAAGAAAGGAGACATACATTTATAAGAGAGAAGAGAAATGGATCAGGGAACCAAAGAAAATCATGGAAGATGAAGGGAGCTGCAGGATGATGAACACCAGATAGATAAAATGTATTTGTGTATAAAAGTTTTTTGCTCTGATGGAGCCACATAAGCCATGGTTGTCGACACTTTGACTGATTCTTGGGCAGACTTCCAATTTCAGATGCATAAAAATTTACTACCCCAAGTAAATTTATAATTGTTTAAAAAATACGTAACAAAGACCAAATGAAAACAAACATGATTAAAGAGCAAAGTCAGAGGTACTACTGAAAATAAGGCTGAAACCTTCAAAACTCAGGGGCATATTTTCAAATAAGAAAACCTTTACACTGCATCAGGTGAAAAGAGGCAATTCTGAAGGAATTTACAACTAACTACACAACCTGTTTCAAATATGTATCAGAAATTGGAAAAATTTCAGAGAATCTGAGGGACCAGTAAGTCACAGCAAAGTTTAAAAATCCCAGACTTTCTGCATCCACGTGGTCTGAAAAGCCAGAAGATACACGTAATTCTCCACAAAACTAGTTCTCTCTATAGAATAGATAAAATAGTAATAGGTCAGCAGAACCAGAGGGCATCCACCCAACAAATCTAGAGAAATGCCAGGACGAAATATCGGAACTACTGTCATGTCACTGTCAGAAGACAAGGTGCTTCACCAAGACTCCTGAAGACATTAAACCTATTGTGACACAAGAGACAAAGTTCTCACACAGCAGAAGAGGAAACATGGGTAAATGGTTAGAAGATTTCATTGCGAAGGACGATCATTCAGTTCCTTGCCTGTAATCCTCTATCTGCATTTGCGGGGAAATGACTATATGGACAAACTACTGTCCATATATAAAATGCTTATGCTTCCAAAAGTGAAGCTGCAGTTCTATAGATCTTTGGCTTCTATGATATAAAACGTCCTTTTCACTGTTACTGTAAAAGCCTAAATTACAATATCTCTTTTTTATGTTTGTTATGGGATTTAGGCAGGGGGTGTGTGGTGTGTGGGTGGGTGGTGTCCCTATGTTTAAATAAACAAACTTGATTTAAAATGTTGTGAAATAAAGAAAAACACAGTAATTTACTTATAACATTTTAAAAAAACCAGTTTGTACTCACCTGCTTTCTGACACTGTACTATCTTCTCATATAAGCTATCTGTATTTTCAATTAGAGTCCTGATGGTCTGGATCATCTGTAGAAAAAAATATACAGAAATATCAGGAAAAATCTTCCACTTTCACTGAAATTTTTAACCTGTAAAAGATACTTTGAACTACAATTAATAGTCTAAGTTTTGGTTAACAAGCACATTCATTTCACTTGTCATGACCAGGCAAAAAAGTATTCTAAATGTGGCATAAAAACATAAAAAATATAATGGTTTTGGGCTGGGATCTGTGAACACCGAAGTAAAATGTCTATCCCATAATTCATTGCCAACCAAAGGAAGTGGAAATGATACAACTATTTACCAGGTAATTCACTTTTGCTGGCTTGGGTGAGATAACCTGGATGCAGCTTTCCTCTTCCTCATTCACTCTGACAATCAGGATGATGACCACTCACTACCCAGTACTTCCTCTTCCCTGGGGGTCATCCCACTGCTTTTCCAGATCTGTTCCTCTACATTTTCCCTTCCCGTGGCTTGACCTGTACGACTGTATGAGATAACACTCTATGGAGGAAAGCAAATCACTCCAGGCTGGTACTGGAGGATACAAAAATTCCTTTACTTGATGCTTCTAAACAAAACAGCTTTTCATAGAAGCTCAACTGAAAACCCACCAATGAAGGTAGAACTTTGCCTTACTCACTGAGGCCTCTGGTATCCACTCAAGCGGGCAGATTTCTCTCACTGGAATAGTGACTCAAGTTTGACCTGTTACTTCTGTGGGTGTTCATGTAGAACGTATCCTTCAGAGACCACAAATGCCATTATGAGCAGGAATGCTTCATATTACAGAGAAAACCCCCAAACCTCCTT
>VZTU01007115.1:3681-20508 GCA_013400835.1 Zapornia atra
ACTTTGGGTCTCTTCACTAGTTGAAGCCTTACTGAAAACTTGGAATACAATCAGGCTTAAAATACTGTCAGAAAAACCTATTGAAGAGTTAAATTGTTCTTTGCAAAAAAAAAAAAATCATGTGGTCATGAAAACACTGAGCCTCTTTTCTACAAGCAACCAGATTTTTCAGCCTCTATATCCCATTTTGAGGGGTTTAAACACTCATTGCATATTTTAAAAAACCTAAAATGCAGAGTCTAAATTAGACTTGCTCCTGTAGAAAGTAAATGGAAGCAACAATCACTGGTTACAGGTTTGCGCACTCCACTACAGCGCACGTTTTAACACCACGAGTGTTTGAGTTAGACTAACCCATTCTGAACAAGACAAGCATTTATTCCATAGCATTTTAGAAGCCTGTAGTATTTTTCTCCCCTATTATAAACACCTAGACTAACTAAAATAGTTTAAATACTCATCTCCATGTTCTTCTGTTCCTAAAACAAATGAGATTAGCGATACTAGCAGTTAAGATATTAGTTCCAGATTTTCTGTGCAAACAAAGTAGCAATGGCACCTTTCACATGCATATAAGTATATGGGATTTTGCCTACACAGACTGTGTTTGACTCACAGTCACAGTGCTGAACTCTTGGAAGGCATACATTTTACTCCCATCACCAAAGCTCCCTATATATCAGCTACTTACAGAGAAAATGGGCAGGGTGAACCCCACTGTGTAGAGGACAGTGGATGTGATGGTACTGTCATGGAACGGATACTTGATGCTGTCATCATTACAGAAAAAGCCTCTCTGATACGGTTTTATTTTGGCCAAGTTTAGAACACCAAGGGGTAAGCCAGCTGTTGGGGGAAGGAAAACAAAAAACAAAAACAAGAAATACATGTGGTTAAATAAAAAAAAAAAAAAAATCATTTTTTAACATGCATGGAGGAAGCTACCAAACATGCAAACCTCAGATTTCTTAAGTAGCATGCAACACACACACTTAAATTCTGCTTATACAAATTTATCTCTTCTAGAAGTCTACTCTACATCAGAAGGACTCTGAGGCTACCCACCACATACAGAAATTAAGGAAGTATAAGAGTTCAAAGTCCCTTCATCAGTAAAGTGATTTGCCACACACTGAACCAAGATCATGCTTAAGAGAAGCATTTGTCACTCACATGAGTGAATAGTTATTGAGGGCAGGCTGCCTTTTGTGCCACCACCCCATGACATTGGCTTGTATCTTCTGAACTAGAGCCTTGCTCTATGCAGTGTAATTTGGTCAGTGTTTACAGAGAGCAAGTCAAAAATACATAGAGAGTTTGTCAGAGATTGCATGCAAGTAGTTTTCATGCAGGTAAGGGGAACAGGAGAACTGCAAAGACACCAGTGGGATTTAAGGACACTCCGAATGGATGGCACCTCAGAGTAAATGAGATTTATACTTTAGGAGTTGCACTGACACAGCTTTTGCACACTGGAAGTTTTCTGCATGAAAAAGTTATTACCGTGAAAACTGAGACCTGGGTACAAATGGTAATAACTCTCTGAACTGACACTGACATATTACCTATTCCCTCTGAAGTTCACTGTACTAGCAGTCATGCCAAAGAAGCCATCAAGACTTCTGGCAGCTACATGCAGGCCTAACTTATTTCTGGTAAGAGTAAGCTAGAGAATAGACATTTGCAAGAGCAACAGCCCAAGGAAACCCAAGTTCTTAATTTTCCTGTACTTTCAAAGGTCTCTCTACCTCCTCTGCTTCAATGATTGAGCAGAGCTATAGCTTGACAGAATGCAGATGGCAGAAGCAGCTGAAGCAGAATCGCAGCCCTTCAAACACAAAGGGAGCCATCCCTGAAAAACTCAGAAAGTTCACTCAGATCAAAAGACATGGCTGCATGTTCACATGTCTGGAGGCAGTTTTCAGCTCCACTCAAGGCCACGGCAGGATTCCACTAACATAAATCAGAGCCCATGTTTCCTGTCTTTATCTTGGCTATTGCAAACCCAGCATCAGGATGATGGAGTGGCAGAGCCATTACCTATTTGATACAATCCTATCTTCTTAAACCAGTCTCCAAACATTCACAGACAGAATCATCACATCCTCATGGTTAATTTAAGCAGCAGCTTGTGCTTTGCACAAGTTGACCAGGTAACAGACAAACACATCTGGTTACAAAAAAAGCTGCTACAACTCAACACCAAGAATTTTTCAGTTTCTTTCACCTTGCAGATGAACCTTTTTTAGTCAATACTGCACAGTTCTTACAATAAGATTGAGGTATTTTTCTTTGGTTTAGTTTCTGGGTTTAACTTCATTAGGATGGGTTAATTCACTTTTACCAGAGGCTGACATACTTTCCTCAATTGCTCTGGTTCTGAAACTAGAAGACACTCCAGCAATTCACTTGCAAGAATGGCAGAGTTCTTAGCTCTAAATTTCCAAATTTCTTGCTACCAGAATACACAGGTTTACAGTATTGTTTCCTCCAAGGAAGGTTTGTTTAGGAAATAGAAGAAAGCTATTACATGACTGTGCATAAGAAAGAGTTTGCCAAGTTTGACTAGCAGTTTTAAGCCTACCAGCAAAATAAACAATCAGTTTGAATATGAAGGAGGTTTGTTTTGTTGTGTAACTGCAGCAGGAGAGAATTACTCAGCCTGTAACCTAGTTAAGACAGAAGCTTCAGGGCTTTTTTTTTAATTAGGCAGAACTCTTCACAGTTAAGTGTTAGGGACTCAGTTTTCATTATCCAAGGAGGAAAGGTTTCAATTTAAACTGTCTTTCTTCCCATTAGTCGTCTTTATGTGAAATGTTTATAAAAACTAGTTTGTGACAACTTTTACATGACCAGAAGTTATCCAAATTTTTCTGAAATGTATACATTTAAATGTGTTTCATTGTACATTTTTGTTCTTTTCTACGTCTGTTTCATTGAAAGAAAAGGGTGCACCTTTTTCATAAGTCAGATTAATAGCACTACATTCTGCAGAACTTAGTAAAAAGTGCGTAATATGGAGTTGGAATTAAGAAACATGCTTTTTACTTTCAGCCATGAGACTCTGGGAATGGGTAAAGAGGAAAAGCAGCACAGTAAAGTGGTCAGATTTCTGACCATTTCAATTTTTTACACTACTGTTAGTAACTCCCACTGCAGTCTAGGTGATGCACTGCTTTCCAGCAGTGGAAGTAGAAGACTTTGTAAAATGGTGTTTAGTTGTACATTAACCTAGCCCAAACATGTAGTAGCATTTTTACAGTTGCTCATTTTACAGGGAGAGAAGACAACACTTAGTACATGTAAGCAAGTGGTCCTGAAGTTTTCAGTACAAGGGAAAAACAAACCAGCAGTGTACAGAACATGCCAGTACTGCCTTCAGAGATGCCAAGCATCACCATGACATTGAACTTCTGAGGAATGTATGCATGTTTAGATTCATTAGCTTCTACAAACCAGGAGAGGGTAACCAAGCTCTAGTGAAATATTACAAGGCTAAAAAGGCAATCTTGAGAAGAGGACAGAGCACAAGAATTTATCTACAAAAGACCTCCTCTTCCTTTTTTACCTAGCCAGTATGAGCAGTAACCTCTGAGGGTGCTCTTCTGATCTAGGTAACTTTATACTGTAAAGGATCCTAATGGCTGTTTATTTATGTCCTCTGAAGCATGAGCTTTGGCTGTTAAGGAGAAAAAACCCTCATCCCTATACTTCAAACTCAGAACTGGCGTTTCTCATTTTCTCTTAAAATTGGTTGATCTTGTCAAGGGCTACTGATCAAAAGATTCTGAGCTGCTTTGCTAAGGAGTAGCAAGAAACAGAAGTCCTGTAATCTAGTTTCTCTCTCCCTTTAACTATACTCAGAAAAAAAAAATCACCCAAGTGCTCTAGAACTGGCCCATACAAGACTGAACACTGGGAGGCATTTCTGTAATGCACACACAAACAAACTGGCTAACTGTGCTGTTTCAGCTGAGATGCAGTTAATTTTCTTTGTAGTAGCTAGTACAGGGCTGTGTAGTGGATTTGCACTGACTAGAGCATGGGTAATAGAGAGGTGTTCTCTTTAGTGCCAAGCACTCACACAGAGCCAAGGCCTTTCCTGCTTCTCACTGCACACCACAAGCAAGGAGGCTGGGTCAGGGACACAAGGAGCTGGGAGGGGATGCAGCCAGGACAGCCGACCCCAACTGACCAAAGGGATATTCCATACCATGACGTCATGCTCAGCACATTAAGGTGGGGAATGCAGTGGGGGGAGAGGGGGGGGGACAGACAACACACTGTCTTCCCACATCACCATTACGCATTATGGAGTGCAATGACGGAAAGGTGAAAACTTCACACACACGGGCAAGAATAACAGCACACATGCTAGAGAGGGAGAGGACAGACATAAGACTCCTATCTCAATTACTGAACAAGGGATGCAGGGAAGAAACAGCATTAAGTATTTGGCTAGATCTGTAAGAACAGGGCATTTTGCAGATATGGATAATTCACAGTAATACCAATAGCCTTCGGGAAGTGGTGTTCAATCATATCTGGCTGTACATCACAGCACAACACAAAGCCTTTAAGGAAGGAAGGGAAGTCCAGGCTGGGAGACCAAGGCGGAAGTCACTGAGAATGGTTCTCCACCCACAGAAAGGGAATGTCAAGAAAAAACAATACCTAAGGGAAGAGGAAGGCCAAGTCTCCGTTTGGAAGAAAAAAACCCAAACAAAAAACCCCGAACAACCATTTGATTAAAAAGTGCTGATTTGTTGTATTTTAACTATTTTAGTATGAAAACAGTAGAGCTATTCAAGTTCCACAATTTATTCCACAAATGGAACTAACAGATACTCAACTGTGATCGTTCCACAGTGCATGTAACACTACACTGTTTTTTCTGATTTGTGGCATTTATCATACCTGTAACTTTAGAGTTAGGTGCTTAAAATTCAAGCCATGGGAGTTGGGATTCTGATACTCAGATGTCCATTTGGCTTGGCCAGCAAGCCACATGGAGTATTTTTCCCAAAACAGGGGAAAGATGGCATTTATAGGTGAATTGCCTTCTTTTGCAGACAGCTGTTGCCAGAGAATATTAAAGACCAACAGAGAGAACATTCTTCAAGAGGAGGTAGCATCAGGGTTTGAAGAAACTGCCCATGCTCAAAGTTTAGAAACATTTTCCTAATGAAGTCTATGGACACAGCTTTGTATCTGAAAGAGAGACTCAAAATTTCTAACCATCTCAGTTATAACATAGTACCAAATTCAGAACCAAATGTGGTGCTTAATCTGGCTACGCTTCCAAGAGTGCCTCAAGACTGGACTATCCTACCCTTCTCCCACCTCTGGCCACCCACAGCCATCCCACCCCTTACCACGGTACTAGCTTTACACAGCAAGCCACCCAGAGAAAGCCTATGCCCACACAACACAGTATTTTCAGGAGCACTTGCTTATCTGGCCATGTGCAGGACTGTCAGAATAGGAACATGCAGCCAAGGGTGTGGAAGAACAGAGAATAAGGGTGGACTGGATATAGTCTCAGATCAGCTTAAACATCTTGTGAAATCATTTCCTGGTCAGTGTCATGTTCTCCCTAGTTCAAAGGAATGCACTGTATTTCTTGTAAACATCCTTTAATTGACCCAGCTGGCCCCCTTATCTGTGAAAGGAACCGAATCTTCACTTAAGGATCTGAGCCATCTTAGAAACTTGTGCTTAACAAGTGTTACAAGTTCTCCAAGACACACAAGACTCCTACCCCATCCTCAATCAGGAAGTTCTTATTTAAACAAATTAATATCTAGAAACTGGGAGAAAACCAGTTACCCCTAAGAGAGATTGTGGCAAATGAAAATATTCTTGCTTGACTATTAACCAGTTTTCCTCCTGCTGTACTGTGCTGTAACTGTGATTTAAGGGGAACTCTACTAGACCAACATGAGAATTAGAAGAATTTTTCTGTTTCTCTACGCTTATCCTGAAAAATACAATCAACATTCTGCACTTGACGTGCAGACAGGAAGTCAGCTTTGTCTTTCGTAGAGAAATCCACAATTTACAGTTAAGGTGGGGGTGTCAAAACAGGAATTCTGGCTGTGTTGGATAAATAATCTCCATGAGACAACAACTACAGCATCAAAACCCATCAGTTATCAGCGACAGGCTGATTATTTAAAGGAAAAAAGGTAGTTTTCATAGCTTATGGTCTTTATTAGAGGTGATGCTGTTAAATAACCTCACAGAGAGATCAATGCCATCATTCTGAGCTGAACGTATACAGCTGGTAATTACTGCTGAGGGCAAGGAAGAATTTAAATTCTCCCACTCTCACACATTTATTTTTGGCCAGAACAACTGTGTTTGCTTTACTGCTCATTCTGCAGTGTAAGTTTGGGGTAAGGAAGTATGCAAGAGATTTAAAGAAACTGAGACAGGTCAACCTCATGCTGCTGCGGAGTCTGGAAGCATCTGTAAAAGAGACTGTTCTCTGCAGAAAAGCAGATGTGCTGAAAATTCTTTTCCACCCACAGTCAAGAGAAAGAATTAACACCTTTTAGAAAGGAAGTTTTGGAAATACAGAAAAGTAAGAATAAGCAGAGATTAAAAAAATAAGAAACCATTTAGACTTTTGACATGAGGGATGAGGTATGTAAAAGAGGAAAATCAATACACTACCTATTTTCAGTAGCCAGGATGAGTGGGTAGACCACAACTCACCTTCTAGCCACTTCAAGGCCTTTATCTTACTTTTCTACCCCAAAGAATGCAAAGTATTTCTAATACGCGCACACTGATTGTTCAGATAATGACAGAAGCCCTGCTGGGCTTCAGCAAGCAGGATATGTGTATTTACAAGCATGAATTACATTCTAATCGCTGCTACTATTCTACTTGCAACTATACACTACTTACACTTTTATTTGCTTTCTGATCTATGATTTGGCTAGCAGAGAAGCCAGATCAGCAACCTGGGCCAGCTGACAAGAGCTTCACGGAACAACTCTTTTGACTGAGCCAAGCCAAGGGTGGTGGAGGCAAGAAGCAAAGGAAACCTTCCTCTGCACTGGACCAGCCTTTCTGGTACAGTCATTTCCTAACAGAGAACTACATCATATCCTAGTTTTCTCTGCATTCAACAGTTCACCACTACACGGGATCACTGGTTCAGGTATCTACGTTACCAATCCATTAGAACAAGTCACAACACTTGCTTAAAAGTATTCACACAGAAACGTCTGTTCTCCCTTCTACCTTACACTTAAAAAGCTGGGGCTTTTGGAAGCATTAAGCACCCATCAGTGCAAAAACCATGCAGTTCTCTCCTGTGAGCATTCACAGGAGGACAAATATGAAGTTTAAGAAATGCAGAGACAAGACAGTAAAATAACCTAGCCTGCTCTGTCACTTCCACAGAGAAAAGTATACAGCTCAAGCAAAGGCTCTGCCCTAGGCTTAGCTCTGCTGGGGGGCAGAGACCGTCTCAGTTAGACCAGGCAACCCACAACCATCTGGAAGTCATCAGCAGCGGGGCAGAGGCCGGTCGCCCTGATTACCAACAGAAAGATTTAAGACCCTCAGACTTAATAGCTAAAAGTGAAAGCCACTAGAGGTTGGGGGAGGACGGGAAAGGGAGAGGTCATCAGCTCCTTGTGTTGCAATGATGCTCATGGAGCAGGGAAGAATCCAACTGGCTGCAGCTGGAGCACACAAGAGTGACTTCTCCCACCACAACCCTTCCTGTTTAGTGGAAATTAAATATTTAATCACTGCTTGCATTGTGTGCTCAGTATTATATTCTCTGTTAAGAGCTTTGGCTGTATTGTCAAGGGAATTAAAAAGCTCACAGATACAAAACCACGTATACAACCCCAAAGATCAAGATCTTCTACAAACAATCTACATAAAGCTCTAGGCTTACAGAGAGGGACAACAATACAACAGAATAAACTGAATTATCTGGCTCAGCTGTTGGCAAGGCAGGGAGGGATTAGGGGGTTTTTTTACTGCAGGTGACATCAACTCTGAATGTCATTTAAGACCCATGCTCTTTTAAACTCCAGAAGTTGTAACTATTTTTTTCATTTACATCTTCATGCTGTGGGAGTGCACAGCAACAGGCTTTCAGAGCATTTCACATATAGCTAGACACCCTAACCTGAAATATCATTCAGTCTATAGAAATTTAACAGGCAGTTAGCTGTCAGGAGTATAAATTCTTTTTCCAATGAGTCTTATGGGCATAACAATATTTAAGTAGTCTTTATGAAAGGGCAAGCCTTACAATGGCAGTGCTACACAGAGGGACACACAATTTCCATAAGATTGTCTACCTTGTCATCCCCTAGAATGTAATTTTATCTTTGTATACAATGCTGTAAAATAAAAATACTCCTGTTAAACATGGTGGTTAATCAGAGCCATTTTTTTCTATAGTACACTGAAGTTTGTCATGTCTAAGAGCAGATTTTGCAAACCTAAGCTCTGTATTAAACTAGACCTTAATAGAATTTTTAAAAGAAAAATTAGAATACCCTATATATTTTAGGCCTATCAATGCACTTGCTTTGCACTGATTCAGAGGACTTCCTGAGAAGTTTAACTAGAATTTATAACAAATATCCATACAGCATTGCTCCAGATACTGTAGCATAATGAATAATGCCACAGCATTCCAGTACTTGTACAACTGAGCAGAAGCTGCTTCCCAGATTCAGTAGAAGTTGCCAGCATTTGATTTGTGATCTTAGTTTCTGTATATTAATTATTAGAGATTTAATTTTCTGGCATTGATGATGGGAGTCTTAAAATTCAAAAGATGGGAAGAATGACAAGACGCTGAGTCTGCAAGCAGGAACAGTGACTTTACTTCCATTCCCATGATGCATACTAACGTTAGACCAAGCCAACATACAGGCTTAGAGTATTTTATCTGCATACTAGGACTGTGGTACACTAGCTCACCTAAGGGAACAAAACTGAAGCCTTCCTTACCCTGAGTCAGCAAAAGCCGCCACAGAACTCACTCAAGAAACACAAACACACCAAGATTTTAAAATTTTTCCTTTTAAATTTAAAGGGTAACAGTTTCTGACTGGAGCTGTTTGCAGGCCTTTACTGGAGCTGCCTCCCTGCTGTATCTCAGCATTAAATGCCCTCTTGACCCCTTTAAAGGCTGGCCATATAAGCTCCCCATTAGTTTGCTGCACATCAGAAGGTTCCCTGGTTATAATTAGATTTGTCTAAGGTCTCTCCATCACTAGCTTCCAAATCAGCCCCTTCAGTTTTGAGGTAAGCTTAGCTCATTGCCCCTCAGATACCTTAAAGCAAGATAGGTAAGCTTAGATACATGTGTTTCTTACCATCCCAGTTTCAGAAAACATTGTGCCTACTGTTATGTTTCAGTGCCTCAGTCATCAATGATGCAGTCAGAATAGGCTTACAGTAACCTGCAGATCTGCAGCAGAACAAAATTAAAGGTGCAAAATTACCCCAAAACTGAGGGAAAAGTTTCACGGTATTTTAAGGGAGGCAAAAACTACCCAGGATGCTGACACTTGATACATAATCCCTTCTACACTTATGGCAAAAATTGAGCAACACTCCTGTTTGGTACCATTTCCTAGGAAAACCCTAGGAAAGGGATCATGTAACTTATGACCCCTCATCTATACCAGGGATGGCTAGCTAACATCCTGACACTACCTCATGAAATCAATCAACTCCCATGTGGTCCCTCTGAAAGCAACAGCAGCCAAAGGGGGAGAAGCACTACAATCCAAGCTAAGCTAAGTCTAGCAAGATCCATTGTTTCAGCAGCAGCATCACAGAAATAAGACTCTATCGATACAGTTCCTGCATACCTTTGGTTCCATTTAGTAGAATCAGAGCTTACAGCCATTGCAAGATGGGTGCCCTGACATACTTGCTTTTTTGCAAAAAATAACTTTTAAAAACCTTTATTTTCCTGTTGCCAGATACCAAGATGCCACATGAACAGGAGATGCCAAAATTCCGTTGAAGTACAATTCTGTTCCAAACCAGTCTGCTTCTTGGTTACAGGTTTTTAAACATGAATCAGCGGAGTTGATAACAAAGCAAGGCCAGACTATTAATGCTTCTTGTTCTGGTAGTTTCAAATCCTGTAATTGATAAGTGCACCAGGCAGTTTCAACATTGTTTTTCAGTAGCCTGTTCTGCTAAGGAAGCTTACGTGGATCTATTCTTGGCTTCAATATGAATAAGCACTGTCGTAATTTCAAAAGCTAGACCTGACTGTGCTATAAGGATTTGAGTACCAGAGAATCTGGCAACAGTATTTTGAAGGACACAAGGCAAGCTCATCAACAGGTTTTAATTTTGTGCCTCTGAGATCAGTCTCATAGCCTGGAAAGGAAAGTTCCTCCCAGAAAGCAGGTCAGCTCATTAGCAACTGATTATTAAGGAAGAGATGAACAAAAGATCCTTAATACAAGAGGCACCATTTTCTTTGTTTTTAAACTGCAGGACTACACCACTGGCTGGAAAATTTCTTGTGGTTCTATTCAAAGGTGGGACAGAGGTCTACTGCTGTAGCTGAACTGCCTAGTATTTCCTGATACAGCATTAACTACATTGTTCCAACACAACAAAATGTCTAAGAAGGCATCTTAGGAAAAACTTGCTTCTTCAGGATAGCTTTAAATAGTTTTAACTTTTGTCATAAAACTAGGCTGAAACTAGTCACTTACTAACCATTATCTGAGTATCTCCAGTGTTTGTGGACAACTGGATAGTAGACAACTACTATCTCCAGTAGTTGTCTTCAGTCAACTACTTTACCCAAATAAGCTTAAGCAGGAAGAGCTTCCTTTGAAGGATAGGGAAAACAACTAATCCCTGGCATGACCCCCCAAAGAGATATGGCAGTATCAAGCCCATACCAATGAATGTTTGGGTTTTTTTTTAAAAACCATCCTTCTGCATGGAATATCTTCCTAATATGGCTCTATGCAATTCTGTTCAGTACTTTCTTTTTTTCCTCCCTCATAATCCAAGGTGAGTCTATTTTAATTCTCCTGGATTAATTCTGGAAAGAGCATTATGAGTTGTTTGGGATAAACCCAAGACACTTGGAAGGCTACAAAGCTAGAGTCTATCATCAGGTACCTTCCAGCACCTCTTTGTGCTACCCGATTCCACGGCTCCAACACAGTCACAGTAAGACTACTATGGCAGCTTTACCCTGTCATCAGGGTCTGGTCAGTGCAACAGTGTCCCTACCTACATAAGGCTATGCAGACGCAGGCAACCAGTAGTCAGCTCTTTACTTCCACTCCCACCAGGGCCGTGACAGTGTGGGTTGCAAGCCAAACTGACTTTAGTCAGTTCATACTATCCAACTCTCTAAAACCAGGTCAGCATATTCAATCAGGTTAGCACAGGGTCAGCAAGCACCCAAGCAGCTATAAAGGTGAGGTAGGACCTCTTCAGCCATAAGAGATGAGCTATTTTCATTTAACAGTTGTGTGGTACTTCATTTTCTACATGAAGTATGTCAGAAGTCCCTTCCCTTCCGTTTCCTTAAGCAAAGGTCACCACTCTCACATCAGCATGCTGGAAGAGCCCTTCTGTCTGTTTAAGATTGAAAACTTATTAGGACTAAAGAAAGGAACCTCACTGCTGAGAAATATCTTCTATTACATGCCCCACAGAAAGCATGTAGTGTCAAGTACAAATTTTGGCTCTTGGGAAGGCACTGGAAGGTGAATTAGGATTTACCCATTTCTGGGGAAAAAAAAAAAAAAAAAAAAAGGATTAAAAATACCCCAGAAAACTGTTGAGGCAGCAGTTAGCCAGAGTATAAGATATACTTTAACAGCAATACCTGTCAAGAACCCAATTGCTGACTTTGAATAGTGTTCATCAATCAGTTGAGTTGTACCCTGAAGCTTCTTCTGTAGGCTTCCTAGCAAGATGGAGAGTGTCTCTGGGTACAGCATCTTTACGTAGGGGAAGATAAAACATGGCTGCCGCCAGAAGCAGTAACAAGGTACAGTGGCACAGCCAGAGTATTCAGCCTCATCTGTCTGAGAAAACACAGCAGGAGTGGGAAGATTTTTCTGTTTTCAACAACAATCATGTTTCCAATGAACCAAGAGTCAACTAGGAAAGTAGACTAAAGCATGTCATTGGAAGGAAAGCTGCTCTTTCACATTAACCTATTACAACTTAACAACACACTCATGCGCTAGAAAAAAAACACTTAGCATCCACATGACATGGAAAATAAGGATGGTGACACATTTGTCAGTGAGTCATAAATAATAGGTTTTATTTGAAATAGGACAATCAGGAAGTGCTAACCCAGATGGAAGGAGGCCTTTCTTGACTGAACAGCAGTACCTTAATTGTCATGGGGATGGCTGCCTTCAGCCATGGCAAGAGTGAACACTCCCAAAAGGGAGGAACAGCACCTGAAGCAAGAACATTGCGCAGGGTGTGCAGAGTGGTCCAGCCATAGTGCTCTCCCAGGTCACATACTGGAAAAGCAAACTCATCCATCCTACACACATATATCTGCTGTTTAGCATATTGCCCTGTATCACACAACATTCCTCTGGTCTTTAAATAATAAGCTTAAAGTGACCTATGCATTTAGTATTTCTGCGTTTAGTTCACATGTTTGGAAATCTAGAATTTCTCCTTCCCTTACTCATAAGGGAGGAGGGGGGAGGAAAGGATATATATACACACACATATAAAAAGCCTGCTACAGTCCTACCTTCCCCACCACCAGCCAACTATCCACCCCCTTCTTTATTGCACAGGTACTGCTCACAGCCCAAGGTGTTCCACTACTAGAAAACAGCTCAGGAACAAGAAAGTTTTCAGCTGGCTTCTTGAACCAGTACGAGGTAGGACATAGGAAAAGAAAAGAAATCCCTACTTATACACCAAACACAACTATATTCCACAGAAGTTTAAAATTTAACTAAAGAATCTCTTACTGATTTCAACATACTGCAGAAAATTTGATCAGAGCAGTGAAGTGCCAAATTCTTTAAGAAGACTTTTTTTGAATTGTGGCTTGTATTTTGTTGCATTACATCATCAATCACATAATTGATAAGTACACTCCCTGATTAGTTACAATAGTGTACCAGTACAGTCAGGCAAAGGACTAAATAGACACAGTTCTGTTGCACTGCATCCCTGCACTGAAGGTGCACAAGCACAGACCAGACACTTCCCTAGCATAGACTAGAGTTAGTTGCTGTCCTACAGTCAAGCTCAGAGAGAATATTTTCCTTACCACTCCAGTCACATCTGCACAACTTACATTTACCTCTAGACTCAGCTGTCACTAAAACCAAGTCAGATTAAAGTATTC
Source organism: Zapornia atra (assembly GCA_013400835.1). Taxonomy (NCBI): domain Eukaryota; kingdom Metazoa; phylum Chordata; class Aves; order Gruiformes; family Rallidae; genus Zapornia; species Zapornia atra. Next base: position 17,054 of record VZTU01007115.1, read on the forward strand.
AGTAGTTCTTCAGCTCTTTACAGGATACTTTACCATGGAATTCCCAACTTAGCTCTTTAAGTGCTATTCACATGCCTTAACAAAGGAGCCCAATCTGGAACAGACCCCTGCAAGGGCAGGAGAGTCTATGTACAGTGGCTAAGGAAGACATCAGTCGCTAGGTAACTAAGTTATCCTAACAAGCTGCTTTTTTTTATGAGGAATTGAAAGTGTAATGAACAAGAACCAAGTCTCTGGACCTGCAACAAACCACTTTGTGGTTGTCTAGAACTGTTACTCTACTTGCACATCTGTGCTATGCTATATAAAAATGCCTCTCCTATCAGAAAAGTGAGGGACAAGTTATGAAAGAAGAGGAGCAGAGAGAAGAAGAAAAGAGCAGGAGAAAGAAGAAAACCCTACAGCCCAGGCCACTCATGCTTTCCAGAGAATGAAGGAGTTGACCACTGCCCAGAGGAGTGCACAACATAAGGGAGCTGTTGCCTGCAGCACTGCAGAGCTGCATAGGTGTGCAGCATGCACACACCCAGCACTGCAGATCGGCACACACTCAGGATGCAGATACAGTCATGTCATACTCTTTAAGGACAGGTACTGCAGAAATCTGCACCTTGTGTTTTGGTAGGGCTTTTTGTTTGCTTGCTTTTTGTGCATTTAAGTCTAAATATTTTTATCAGTTCAGAAGGAAAGTGTTATCCTGATAAGAAAGAGCTTTTATTTGTTTTTCTCATGGTACTGAAGATTGCCTTCCCTGAATTACCTCTCCGTTACTGGGTAGAAAGGTGGATGGGGGAAGGAATTTCCTTAAAGGTCAATTTAAAGCAACGTTAGACTTCAGTTTCAGGCAACCAGACTGATCTAATAGCTTAATGCCACATAAAGGGGGAGATATTGCTCCTTCCTGTGCTGCCTGCTTTTCCTCCATCTCTTTGTTGTCTCTTACCTCTTCACCATCTTGGGTACCTATCAGACCATTCAATAAACCTATTTAAATCACCAAATTCATACAATTGTTTTAGCTGGAAAAGGCCTTTAAGATCATCAAAAGTCCAGCTGTTCACAGCAAAACTCTTTTTCCCTTCCTTCCCTTTTGGAAAATTTGTGTTAGGAGTGTCAGACATGCACAAAGAGTGTTTTGACTAAACTAGGAGGCGGTAAGTCAGACATACAGAGTCAGAGTCATCCACTTCCACAGCTGGGACTTTATGCATAAGTTAGTTTGCTGTAACTTAAAGTTGTGTCCTTAGGTGTTAGTTTGGGTTTTTTTCCCTATCCTGTCATTGCTGAGACAATGAAGTTTCTCTTCCCCATCTTCATTTACTACATGGCAAGTGAGGGCAGGAGCCTTGAAGGGGATACAGCAAGCTCCAAGCTCCGTATCAAGTGCCACTAAGATTTACCTTGGGGGATGGATGCTACTGGTAGCCCTTTGTGTTGTAGAATGGGCTACCACACCAAAAATTGAAAGTTTAGTTCTCATCTGAAGCTGGTCTGCATAGTTTTAAACTTTCAGTATGGCACAGTTAAAGTAACTTTAAAGTAAGGCTTCATTGTCCCTTTAGTGGAGATTCCAGGTATCGGGTTATCAAGATGTACCTACGTATCAGGTCACCAATACCTCCAAGTCACTTTATCTGGGCAGTTACCTCAGTCATTTGAGCAGATATCAAAGTGCACAAGGGCAGAAAAAAACGTAAGAGTTAGAAGAAAAGTCCACTATCAAGAGGAACTATTCTTCTTACAGTAAAGAAAACCTAAACCAGGTCCCTCCTTTAGACATATAAGCTTAAGATCAATGTTCTTCTCGAGGTCTGTCTCAATCTCATGGGAGCCAAGGAGAAAAGGAAGAGGATTTGATCATATAACTCAGAATCTCTGCTGTTCCTACACATAGATATTTTTGTCTCAGCTGGAGTTTCACTGAAACCTGTCACTGGACATGTTAAAAGGTGCAGGTGTCACAAGGCTTCCTGTTAGGCACTGCCTGCATTTTCCCCGCTACTAGTAGGAAGTAAAAGAGCCCAAGGGAAAACAAAAAGCCTGTCAACGCTCCAGCACACTGAGGCATCAGATTATGGCATCTGCGATCCCAATGCTATATGGGGGCAGGAGAAGGTGTATAAATTGATATTACACTGCAGGGCAAGGTTGAGAATCCACCACACACACACCCCCAAGCTGTAATTTAGGGCAGGGAGCATTCTTTTCGCTGGGTAACCCTCAAGTCATATGCCTCCTGTAGCCTTAATCTATTTTGTTCAACTTGATTACTCAGGTTACGTGCGTACTCTTCAAACAGAAGAAAGAGGATGCACAGTGCAAACTTTTGCCTTATTATGAGCATTTTGTAATGACAACCTTCAGGACAGACCAAGCTGCTTTACAGGCCATGAAGATACCACGGTGGTTTAAGTCTTGCTACAGCACAGCTTTGCTAAACCTCCAATCTGAATAGTTCCTACTGAACTACGTGGATGAGCCATCATTCTCCAAAAGCTCTCCCCTACAACATTTACTCAGAGCAATGCATAGTTTACTTTTTTTCTCTCCTTTAACGCCACTAAGCTGCAGGTACCATTTCTATTTGAAGCATCTAGCCAGAAAAAAAAAAACCGTTGCTCACTGTGTTGGCCCAATGGCTCCTGAAGACATCTTCAGCCAAGAGACCCCTCGTATGCCAGACCCCACGTAACTGAACAGGTCAAGAAAGTGCTTAAGATTGATTACTGAAGTGCTACCCTCGTCTGGTTAAGAAGCAAACACCCAAATCTAACGCTTCCTAAGACCACAGGCCAAGAGGTACATCTTCAGATACTGAAGACGTTTCCCCGACTCTCAATACCCGGAGGCATCGCAGCCCTGTGTAGCCAAAACTTCCCTTCGCTGCCCGGTCGCTGACATCGTCGCTCTCCACGCCACGGCAACACAGAAAAGGAGGCAGCTGATGCAGACTGACAGGCCGCGATGTAGTTTCAACAGGAGCAGGGGCCGAGAGAGAAGGCGGCTACACCAGGAAGGTGTTGTGGGCTGGCTGAGACCTGCTGACCACAGGTCAGCTCACGGCTATCCCCGCACCGATGCGGCACTCGGGCCCCTACCCGCGCCCCTCCCAGCCGCGGGCAGGAGGACACCAGCATCGCGCTCCAGTAAGCAACCCCGTCCGCTTCCAGCCTCATCCTGCAGCACCAGCTTCCCGCCAGGGAGGCCGCGCACACCGCAAGCCTCACAGCGCGCCTCTCGGCCACTGCACACCGCCCGCCGTGCCACCTGCGCGGGACACGGCGATGGAGCCCGCTTCCCGGGGTGCCGGCCCCTTTCCGGGCAGCTTTCCGACCCACCGCGGGTAAGGGACACGTCCCAGCACGGCCTTTTGCCACAAACGGCTCGCAGCCGACAGAAGAAGTCACAGGGGAGAGTGAGGACACCAGAGAGAAGAGGTAGTTCCAGATGTCAGG
>VZTU01007115.1:21179-44785 GCA_013400835.1 Zapornia atra
CCCGCCCCGCCGCACCAGGACCCCCCGCGGGCTCAGGGGGCCGCGCCGCGCCCCCCGCCTTCCCATGCCCGCCTGCCTGAGGCGGCGGAGGCGCCCCATGCCCGGGTCTACCCCCGCCCCCTTCTCCGCCGCAGGCCCGGTGCCGCCTGAGGGAGCGCATCGGTGTCCGCCCGCGCGCTGCCGTTACCTGCCTGCCCGGCCCTGTCCTGAGGCGGTGCGGGCCGTGGCAGCGGAGCGTGGCCTGCCCGCCCCCCGGAGTGCTGCCGGCGCGACGGACACCCAAGCAGGGGAGTCGATGCCGCGCGACTCCGGCCGGACGCGGGGCCTCCAGCCTGCCTGCGGCAGAGCAGGGGTGCCATCCTCTGCGGCAAGCACGGGGCTCGCCTGTTTCTTACTGCAGCTTTCTGTGTTAACGAGGGGAAAGCTGTTGGAAGACTGACTGCGGGGGAGCTGAGATGTTGAGTTCCTGCACAGCGCAAAACAGTTTCCTTCTCACAAGTTTTTACTTGGAAATAAAATAGTGACCAGTGCGGATAAAATGTTTTCTGTGCAGCTGTTTTTATTGTAACGGCATTTCCCACAAAAGCTTTATTCGCGGGCGAATGGCAGTGCTCCTGGGCACAGAGTTAGGCTTCCCACACTCAACAGCATCAGGCGTCAAGTTTTCTGCCACTTCTCATGTATCCCACCCTCTTAACTCTGTAAAGAGGTTCAAGCTGTATTATATCCTAAAGGCTGAGTAACAGGTTTGGCAGATCAACAAGAGAAACCAGTTACTGAGGTGGAAATGCCTTGATAAATAATGCTGCATCGTCAATTCAACCGTGCTGCCCAAGAAGGCACAGAAAGCAGTTCCATATACAATGTATAAAGGAGCTCTTCTACGTTGCAGCCTGTACAGGAGTTCCTGATGGCACCTTGACACCTGAGAAGCGTCTTAGCTACAAATCAAAATGGGCAGCTCTAGAGATTAAAACTGACCTAGATTTCTGTAAGCATGGTGTAATTCACAGAGCACGTTTATTTTCATGTGCAGATATTCTGGGATGGTCCTGTGGAAGTAGAAACTCCATCACTGTCTTAATATGCGGAAAGTAATGGAACAAATTTGAGCTCAATCTGGCAAGGAGGAAAACAGCTTATCTTTGAGAGATCTGCAGCTGAAAGAAGAGTGTGCAATCTGCTCTGCTCCTCACAAAGGGGGGGGGAAGAGGGGGGATTGTTCACAAGGTCTTAAATCAGGAGTAGATAACATCCCCAAAATTGCAAGATGGTTAGAGAAACCAGGCGACAAGCAGTGCAAACATTCCACGAGCAATTGCTGTAATTGCTTTCTTCAACCCAAAAGCATCAGTTAATCTTGCTCTGGCTAAGCAGCAAACAGCTCTCCTGATCCACAGCCCTGTGCAGTAAATTAGAGACCAAAGAGATTGCAGTAATTTAAATGGATCTCTTCCCAGAAGAATGTAAGCAAGATAGTGATTACACTTAAAAACACCTGGAAATTGGGCTGCAGCAGCACCAACAAGAGAAATTAATCATGCTTTATTGTCTTGCAGTTTCTACATCTGTGTCTCGCCCTGGAGATGTAGCTTGCCCGAGGGAAGAGGCATCTCTGCAATCTTCTGCCAGAATTCAGGAAAGAAAGCAGTCACCCGGTTCCTCTCCAAACTTTCCATTGCACAAGGGATAGGAGCCTCGCTGTCGCAACCCTATTCCCACCACTACTGGGCTTGCTATGTCTTGGAAACCCCCAGCTAAGCACAGCACAGTACAGTTTGGCACCGCTGTGTTCTAGGGTCTCAGGCAGCTTTGTGGGCCTTCATACGCAGGCAAGTATTAACCGTGGAAGCACGCCAACCCAAGCACTTTCAGCTTAATTACTACTCAGATTAGCAAAACCCTGCATTACTCTGGGGCTGTGTTAGCACAAGTATGGCATCTCCAGATATGTCGTTATTCCACGCAAAAAGGATGTTTTGGTATAAAAGTGGAGAGTGAAACAAACCCTGGGTGCTCAAGCAGCTTTAACGAATACTGCAGCAGCTGCAATGTCCAGGGTAGCAGAAATGGCAACCTGGTGGTGCCTGACCCAGAGACATCTGGAGCAGTACATTCCTGAGGGGATGGAGGAGGTTTGATTATAAGCACAAACAGAAATCACGCTCAGCATCAGTTGGAGTTAGGGGGACTTGGAGAGCTTTTAAGACCACAACAGAAAGGTCAGAGCACCTAAACTGCATTTTCTCATGCTACTGTGGGAGTTTTTTAGTATCTTCTGACTTTGCAGCATTTTTCCTATCTAGGCTTTGCTTGGTATCAGTCCCTTGCTGCAAAGCACTTTGGATGCCCACCGTTCTTCACCACCATAGTGACCTGGTGAGGTCAAGGCAGATCTACTCATATGCTTTGCAGGGTCTATGATAAAGACGACTTTTGAACTGGGATCCAAGTAAATGAAGGCAGCATAAGCTCAAAATTGGTATTCTATCCCTTCATTAAATTGACATTTTAAAATAGTCTAATGGTCTGGAACTTAGACTCTCCTAAATATCTTCCTTTTTAATGGTTCTTTTGCTTGGTATATTTGTAGGGCACAAAATTACAAAGAATCCAAAAGGCACTAGGTAAATTCATACAGGATGGATAGGTCCACTGTTAAACATTCTACCCTGGTCACTCAAGAAACATCAGACCTGTGGATTTCCCACATCTACAAAGGTCTGATGGGGATGAGTCATTACAAAGGGGCTGGAGCCTCACTGGCTCCCCTCCTGCTGGTCACTGTAGCATGGTACTGGGCTGGATGGACTGGATCTGAATCAGGTCTTTGCATGTTCAAAGCTGGTCAGTGGCCATAGTGTAACATGGCAAACTGCATTTGTAATAGCAGTGATGACACGTCGGGTTTGTTTGCAATGTTCTGTCACATTCAGACTCTGCAGTGCTCCTGTGTGGCTACTTAGCATTTATCTGCCAAACCCCCACTCATGCGGTAAGACCTGCAGAATAAAGTCTGCCAGGATGGCCTTCCTGAATCACTCTTACATCACCCGCTCAGGATTTGCCCCTGACACATCCTCCAATAACACTAGTGTCGAGACCTGGATGTCTGAAGTCTGTTGACACCCCTTGCACAGAGTGTTTCAGGAAACAGAGTCCAGATTCCATCAAAATCCCATATCCTCACATCTCCTCTTTTGTTTGGTCTGGCCGTTTGGTTGTTTTCTTTATTTTGCTCCCGTGTCTTATGTTTGTTTGGTTTTTAATACAGGAGCAGTGAGCAATAAAAAACATATTTCTAATAAACACAGCATGAAGAGTTTCCTGTCTTCTCTCCTTTAATTATTTTCCTTTTAAATACAGTTAATACTTCACCCCCACATCTGTATTGAACTGTGTTGTCCATTCACCAGAATGCTCCTGCTCTCAGGCTCACCTGACATTGTCACCTGTGGCGCTCCACTCCTTCACTCTTGGGCAAATAATATCCATGAAGGGTTCTGCTCCCTCCGTTTTAGGTCAAGAGCATTTCGGCAAGAGTGATGAGCCCTGTTCTAGTAGAAAGAGCGGGCTATTGCTAAAGGTAAGTCACAAAGAATCAAGCAAACACCCACAGACAGCACGCTAACATAAATCTAATATTCCTGTCCATGTAATGAAAGAAAATGCATTAAGCCCCAAGTATATAGCTTTGTTTATATATATCTAACAGCATGTATCATACAGCCTCCAAAGATCATATAGTACATTCTAGAACAAACACTTCAGGCTTTGTCTGGAGAAGTGGGGGCAGCGCACTCAGAACAGGTACTGGCTCATGACTCCGTGCTGCCTGTCAGCTCACAAGTGGCGGTGTCCAGCACTGACTGGCACAGGCCAGGGAGCATTTCCCAGGGCACTTTTGCAGGCAGCCACGCTATTTTTCATGGGAAGAAAACGCAGCTGTGTGGGCATCAGCTATCCTTCACCAGTTGGCCTTAAGGCTCAGAAACTGTCCCTGTTTGCTCTTTATTGGTCTCAATTACAGATACTGCTCTGAAGCAATAGTAGATTCCGAAAGAAAGAATGTCTCAAGGGCACTCACAAAATACTCATGGCTGAGTGAACTTTTATTTAAAAAGCCTTATGATTATTGCAAGTTGGAATGATTTAGGGGCTTCAGGACTTGTGTCCTCTGGCTTCCTAGTTACCCTCTCTTTCCTTCTTGGTCATGCTTTCCAGTCAAACCAGCTAGCAAAACAGAGGTAACTCGGACAGCTGTAGAAGTCTCAAGAGATGAATTTCAACAGGGTAAATCAGTAGCATGGTGAAGAATTTGCCAGTTATGCACCCCAAGGCAGGCAGTTTTGACCCATCACATGCCTGAAGCACACCTGGTTCTGTACATACTTGGATATCCATGGATCTGCTGGGATATAGCAGAAGATAAACTTGAAGGAAGATGTGTATTGCTGTACGTCTTCCACGTGCCTCACTGGCTGATCAAAGCTGTGCATCAGAGTGCAGTGAAGGTGTCTGCTTCACCACTGGTCCCAACCTGGCAGCAAGTCCCACACCTGACGTGCTGTGCTTTAATCAGGCAGCCACCTATGCCAAAACCATTGCGAGGCAGTAGCTCCCAGTCCTGTACCAGTTCAAGATAGCTTGGATACCAGTAGAACTACCGCTAGAAGTTCAGCATGTGGGCAGACAGAAGCAGAGACCAGGCCAGAAGTAAACGTGAGGGATTTTCCTGGCCCAGTTCTTAGGCCTCTGCTAGGTGTGTGAGCCAGCTGGTTGCTACCCTTTCACTTCCACACCTCCCTCCGGCTCGTTTATGTCGAAGTCTTCAAAAGATGCCACAGTCCCTTACCACACACATTTCCTAACACAGTGAGCTGAGCCTCCAGAGGTTATTATAATACTCCTAAGTCATACTCATCCAAAGCTGCCCTGCAGAGCTAGTGCAAAGCTAGTGTAACCAGAATGGCTATGGGAATGTGTCTGTAGGGGGCCTTCTGCAGCATTTTTGGGAATGGCATTATGCTGTTACAGTTGTTAATGTTGCTTTTGTTTGAGCTGCACAAATCTGTGATTTTCTTTTTTTTCCCCCCAGTGCCACAGATCCAAAGGAATGCATTCACAAGTTCATAGCATTTTGTTGTTTTCTTAAGGCATTATAAATATATTGGATAAAACTCAACCTTGGAAACATCTCCCTGCACTGATACAATGCAGTTACAATAGCCTAGCACATAAATAATTGCAACGACAAAAATAAATTATGAGGGAGCTCTGAAAGTGAAGTAACAATAGACAAAATGTCACCAAAACCCTCCAGCTGGCGGAATCAAGCGAGGCAAAAAGAAACCCGCTTCTGTATTGATTGTGGAGCGCGTTTATTTCTTGCATCTCTGGATTATTCTTTGCAGAGCATGATCAGGGCCAGTTCCTGCTCCAAAGAAAATTAAGGGTGGAGGAGAATAAATCAACGTGTAATTGCAATATAAATTATCTAGAAATCCTCGTCAAAGAGTTATGTGAGGATTTGTGCCTTAATGCAATCATTATCTAATGAAAGCTTTTGCCTCTCCATCTTCTATACAGTAATACTTGACTCCTTGCATTCAGAGCTGAACACAGAAAGCCACAGTTGGAGCTGCTCCAACATACAGAGCATCCAGTTGCTGAAATCACTTCCTCTTACTTTCAATCCTGCACACTGAGCAGGAAACGTGGGATTTCACTTTGCTGTCTTGTCCCTTTACATGGATTCACCCTCGTTCCAACAGCAGATTCAGTGCCCTAAGGTGCAAGCCAATCACTCCTGTAATCTATTGCCAAAGCACAGAATGTCCATATTATAATTAAGCCCCGACCACTTGGTATTTACTTTTACTACAGTAATACCAAGAGGCCCCGCTAAGATTTGAGGCAGTTGCGCTATGTGCTGCACACACTCACAGCCGCTGCCTCAAAGACCTCACAGAGCAGGGTGAAAGAAAGAATTATTTTCCACAGCAGCAAAATTAAGGCTCTCTTTGCTGCTGTTCTCCCTGAGGCATTAATCCTAAGAGAGACAAAGAATAAACCTGTCCCATATGAGTCATCTGTGCAGATGAAAGCATAAAAATATCCTCTTATCTCCTGTTTTATCTTTCCTTTCCACATTGGTGCTTCTTTCCCAACTAGAATAATAACAGTAAGAATGAAGTCAGCACTGGGCAGGGATACAGTAGTGTCTGGAGCACCAGAAGCCGTGGAAGCAGGCAGAAGTCCTCGCTTGATATGTTCTGGCTCCTACAGTCAGAGCAAACGCTTGGCAAACGAGAGGAGAAGGATTATATCTGTCAGAATAATTTTTATGGGACCCAACTCTTCCAGGGATTGTTTCAGATCCACATAATGCTCTTGAGTGTTAATGCTTGCATTGGGACGTTTGCATTAGAGGATAAATGTGCAGGAACACGTTTCCAGACATCTGCCTAGTGACTGCACATCGGACCAGTTTGCTGAAACTTAGTCCAAGGTCCATGAGGTCCTTGAGCTCCTGAAATGACTTCCAAGGTTTGTAATAAATTGTGCTGCTGAAGTGTACCGCAGTTAAGCAATTTGCACATGATAGAAACAATGTGTGGTGCACTGCACTAAAACCACTCTATGTTATTTTAACTTCCCAGCCTTTGAAAGCATTCAGAAGAGAACACAAACATACTGAAATAATATCTACAGATGTTGTGAAAAAAGGAAGAAAATTCAGGATTATGCCTCCAAATTATCACCCTCACAGTACAAGACTTGCTGAAGTATAAGCACTGCCTGAGATTTCCAGGGAGCCCTGGTTGAATTACTTAGATCCCTCCAGCTGAGTCTGTATTTTTTAAGCCATGTTGGAGGAGTGAGAATTTGAGCATGCAATGCCATAGGGTTAAGTGGTGATGCCTGGGAGGGAGGGGTTCGCTTTCAGGCACAAAAGGCCTGACAACAGTGCTGTGGAGTTTCCCTTCCTGGTGCGCACGCTGGGCTTGCGTCAGTGTGAGTCAACAAACAGGTGGTGTGGGCTTTAGAGGAGCTGGGGCTCGAATGGCAATGCAAGCCCTGGGCTAAGGAACACACGCCATGTGCCTTGTTTGTTCCCTTCAAAGACAGCACAGCTGTACTACAGGTAGATACTATGAAGATAAACGTCACAGAAATGACAAGGGACCCAGGTATTACCCTCATGGGTACAGATTCAGGGCACCGCTTTAGCTTGTTCCTTTCTTTAACGCTGCTGTTGCTGTTGTTATTACATTAACAGATAATATTGCATTACCAGCCTTAGATCGGCATTTCTGTTTGGCCATGTAACTTAAGAAGAGCACAGCTGCTAGCTTCCAGAGGCAAACCCAAATAATTTCAGACACGATCCGCTCAGGTACCGGTGCATCCAGACCAGCCATAAACAGCTAGGATGGCCAGAATCTTACAGAGCAGGCACAAATGATGCAGGCCTGTGCTAATGTAACAAGCCAGTGTGACAGTTATTTTGGACGGTTTGGGTTTTCTGGAAACAAGGAGAGGAGAGCAGCCTCATCACAGAAACCTTGCACAGATCAATACAGCAAAAATCTCCTCACCGCATACGTGCTTGGTATGACTAAAGCAATTAAGAGGCATAAAAAGGCCATGCAGTTGCTAAAAATAGGTGAACAGGGAGTATCCCATCCCAGACTCAGCAGTTGGCAGAGGGCATGTGCTGCAGTCATTTATCATGAACCTGATCTTTGTTTTGCTTAAGAGCCCTTGAAGCATGTGATAAATTAACTTATATTGGAGCAGCCATGGCAGGTTGGCAGAGGAACTGAACATGCTTTTTATTGCCCAGTTACCTGCAGTCTTAAAAAAAACCCCATCATGGTCAATCAATATAGGTGACACCTAAAATCTGAGTGGTGTTTCACCGCTGCTTTTTTCTCTGCTTCTAGCATAAGAACCGAGAGGAAAACTCTTAAGCAGAACTGGGAGGGGACACAGTACAGGTAGGTAAACGCAGGTCTATAAAACATATTAGACTCTGTTAACAAGTGACGTGTGTGTGATGCAATGCAATTTTAATGCTACGTGTGCTAAATATGTGCATGGTTACATGGCATGTTTTTCTTTCTGTGAAGTTGCTTGTAGTATCCTTGTTTAAAAAAAAACCCCAAACCAAACCAAACAATAAACCAACTAGTTTTATAGAATTAAAAAAACCCCAGACCTGTTTAAAAATCAGACATCAGCTCTGTACAGTAAAGAACCTGCTTGACCTTACCACATTTACAGGCAACTGAGAGAAATGTTTCTTTAAGGCTGGTAATGAGGATGATGCCTGAGAGGCTGTAGTCTTTGCTCTGAGTCTGCACCATGTGTAATGGAAAAGAAGGGGGAACTCATCTTTACAAATCTCCCATCTCCCAGCTGAGTGAGCATTTCTCTCTGCAGGCTTGGGCAGGGCATGACCTGTCCACTTCCTGGCCGTGTTTCATGGACAGTTAGGTGTGCTCTGTCAGGCAGGCTACTCCTGCCTGACCACAATCAGGAGCTGACCAAGACTGGAGAACCCCAGATTTCTGCACTTCCCTCCCTCCCGTCTGCGATGTAGGCTCTGAGTGCTCTCATGACTCCAGGGATGACTGGAGATGCCTGCAGGGCTGGGTCACAGGCATTGCGAATATGCTGATGATACCTAAAGAGCCTGTTAGGCTTTGTGAATCACAGTCAGCATGGACACCCCCGTATCTGTCAGTCTTCAGCCCTGACCCTTTCTACGTGCATTTCTGTAATCTTACTCATCTTTGCTGAGAGTTGTTTGCTTAGTGCTCAATCAACATGTGTAATTGTTTGCAAGATAGGAAGCTTCCCTTTCCTCTGCAGCCTACTTCCAGCACAACCCTATGTTGATTTTTCTTGCAGTTTGATGTTGCCTAGACCTGTATTCAAATGTCTTGTGAAAAAGCATGCCTGTGTTTGCGAGTGCACATACCTATTTTTATCAGATTAACTAAAACTACTGTAATTCAGGTCAGTGCTAGATTTTAGTGGAAATTAAAAAAAAAGCCTAGGTGCTGTAGACAAATTATGACATCTGTGAGAAGCAGTGACCTTCTTCCGTCAGTGCAGTTCAGAGCATACCTGGATCCTAAGCCTGCAGAAACAGGGATGCAGCTCTGGGGAAAGACAGCTCTCTGCAGGAGAAGGGGAGAGCCCAAGCAGAGGAAATGTGGAATCATCCCCTGGCATGTTCAGTTAATGCCGACTGCACGTGTGATTTTATGTGTTGTTAGCATTTAGTCTTGCAAGAAACATTTTGTCATTGAAGAGCAAAGCAGTGTGGTGTGTGACGGTGGTGTGAAAGGCCGAAGAAGTGGGGGAAGCCTCATCTGAAAGCAGCAGAGAAGTGTGCAATGAAGAACTGTGCAATGTAGAAGTACGCAGTAGCTGAGGTGAAAGGCTTGGTGGGCTGCTCTAATAAAGGAGGGGGAGATTCTGTTTTGTTTTTAAACAGGGAGAAAGATGGTGGAGATGGGTTAGTGTATGCCAGGATGGAGATCCTGGATAAACTAGCTCAGCACTGGTCCTGCAGGCCTTCTCAGATGACATGACGGCGTATCTAGCACAAAAACATGTGGAGAAAGGCTGATTCCAGAAAGGCGGTGACTCAAGCATTTCCAAAACAGTGCTGTAACAAGTTACTGTCCAAACCTCCTGCTGTATTACATGTAACGTGCATTCAGTGGTGCTGCTGGCACACTTCCCTCTTAGTCAGTATTGAACCTTTGCCCCAGTTCAGAGTTGGGTGACCACTGTGCTGCTGGAGCTTCTGTCGTTACAAACACATGTAAAACAAATCTCCCGATGCCTTGCAGTCATCAGTGTCCTCTTACAGATGGCACAGTTGAATTCATCTCAGATCTGATGACCTCATGGGCACTTACCTCCTACTTTTCCCTGCCCTTACAGTTGGTTACCAGAGTTTTTGGCTGGATTAACATCTACCTCTGGGGAGCAGGAAACCATGGGGAGAGGTGAGGACAAACATAAACTGGAGAGTTTATGTCACCCATGCCACCCACACTGACATGAAGAGATTCACTGATGGAGGGAGCAAGGCAGCTTCCTTACTCAGCAAGCCCTGGCATAACCTTCCATGGGGATTTCTCCCAGGCCCTCTCTTTTTCTGTCCCGAGTCTTACTGCTGCAAAGAGGCATTTTCACCTTTGGGAGATCTTGACCTGTCTATGAGACCTTCACTACAGCTTGTAAATGAACTAGAGGCAAATGCAATAATAAAGAGTTAGCAGCATTGAGCTGGGGCTGAAATGATGATATCCAAATCTGTTGAAACTGCAAAAAGTAAGAAACTGGACTGGAATCAAAAATTCAGGGACATCTCTAATAATTGGGTGCCATCACAAATATAAAGAAAGAAGAGCAAAAGCCTCTGTTGTTTTTTTCCTGGGTTTTTAACAATTTTTTCCCCCTTTTTAAAATACTGGTGGTTTCCCTGAACAAAAGACATCACAAGGCTCTATGTCACTTCCTAGTAAAACTTTTGCACTCTGTAAATGTGCCTGTTTCATACCACGTGGAAATCTGAAAATAAGAAAGTGTATCCCAAGGGCAATTTAATTGAATTGATAGTCTGGCTTGGAGGAATCAAGTCTGAGTTTCTCCCAGAACACATTATTTGTCTGCTGAAATACAGTTAATTTTTCAAAGGTCAGGTGTTGCTTAATGTCTGCTGGAAAACCACCTTTGTAGATTTGCACTGAGGCAAGATGGTATTTGAATCTGCTGGAATGCTTTACATATTCATATTGCCTGAAGGCTGGAAACTTTTTATCACCAGGAGAGTAGCACAGATGACAGTAAAGATACAGTTCAGGCAATGGAAAATGAGATTAAAACAGTTGTTTTAAACAGGTTTTTTTAAAACAGTTGACTCAAATTTTCTTCAAAACACTTTTTTTTTTTTAAAATGAAGAAGGCCAGATGTCTTCTGTGGAGATGTACTGATTTGCAGGGTAGGTTGTGCTGGATCCCAGAGATGGCTCAGATAAGAACAGCTTGGTCCCTGAATGGCCTTTAGATGTAAATATGGAAATCCCAACAGCTTTTCTTGGCTGTAATGAGAAGAGTGACATGCCATGTCCCTGCAGCTCAGACTGAGGTGAATAACTCCCTACAGCATTTCCCTCTCTGCAGCATTCTTGCTGGCCAGATCACAATTCATTTTTTAGCAATGATGGTTTCCACAAATCCTACTCTTCGGGATATAACTCTTCCTCCAAGACCTACCACTTCCTTTCTACAACTCTTCAACCACTCTTAAAAATTTAGTTGCAAAAAAGACTAAGTTGAGAGCAGAGCTACTGAAAGGTGAGGGAAGACATGGGTGGCTTTTATACTAACATCTAGTTTCTGGTTCTGCAGCTGACAGGATCCATAGCTCTACTGATGCCTGGAGATCTCTGGGTGTGTGCAGCCACATTCCCGTCCACACAATAGCTGGAAAAATTGCCATTGCAGCCTTGGAAAACATGGCTTTTCTTCACAGTTGCAGCCCATTTATGTAACTGCAAGATGCAGTCCTAAGACCACAGTTGGCAACACTGCAAATGATTAGGGATGCTCTACCTTGTGGGATGTATTTGTGAGTTGTATTAAATAGTTAGGCACTATTCATGTACTCCATTACATAACACGTTAAAAAAAAAAAACCCAGCAAATAACAAAACAGGGAACAATGCAATATGCACACACCCAGGAAAGGAAAAGAAAGAAAACCTGTTGAATAAGTAGTGCTATAAAAAGCAGTAAAACTTTTGCCAGGGGCCTTGCAGTCTCTTGCAGAGATTTACAATTGTGTTTGATCCTCCTTCAGTTTCTCGTGGGACCTTTGTCTAGCTTTGTCATTCTTTATTATGAGACTGACATCAGGCAGCTGGTGTGTAGCCAGTTGCACTAATAATAAACTGGCAGGGAGATCAGAAATTACTGGAACTATTTGGTCACCTTGAAGCTGAAAGACTACTCCAAACTCCTGAAGGCAAAAAAGACACACACTTAAATGCCATTTCTGTAACAGTTGGTTCACAGCAGAAGCAGTCTACAAAATTCAAACTGCTTCAGTTTCCTTAACGCTATGTTGGCCTTAAGAGGAGATGAGGGCCAGGCAACGGAATCTACCTTGTCCAAGAGGGACTCATTTGATATTAGCAAACAAAAATATACATTGTCTGGGACCAAACCTGTAAAAGCACAGAAATACAGAAATTATTAAGGAGAATGACTTTTCATATCATATTGCCTACAGCTCAGTAAGTAATGATCTCCATTTGTCTCATATGGTTTATAGTCTAATACGGAGCATTCAGAGACTGCATAAGCTTTTGCATCAGCTACTCAAGCACAGTGTGTGATGGATTTGCATGTTTGACTGCTCCAGCTGCAGTTATTTTGAAGATATTCAGCTCTCCCGTGCTGAGGTCATTTGCTTACAGCTTTATAGTTCTCCTCTGGCTCCACAGGAGTATGTAGCGCTTTAGGATATCTGGCTGACTGCTTTGGGGTATCTGGCTGAAGTGAGAGCCCAGTGAAGCTTGGAACTATCTTACTAATACTCGTATGAGTGGTAAGGAGAGGGAAACAATGACACAATGCTTTACTCCATCTCTGCACCTCTAGGCTTCTGGGTGGAACCACACATGTCCTGAGGTAGCTTTTGCCATTTTTCTAATAATTTCAGATTATTTCTTCCACAGCTTTGGTGCGCTCACTAAGGCATGGTTTCATCCCCTCTGAAAGTTCCTTAAGGAAGAACAGCAAAGCAGATTGCAGTCATACCAAGTTTAGCAGCACCAACCTATCTGCCAGCTGGAGGGCACTCCACCAGGTGTGAACAGCTGGAAACTGGATGTAGCCCAGAGCAGCTGCTGCCCTGTACTGCATCTGTGTATGTCCACCCATGATTATATCTCCTCACTGCCAGTGGGAAACAAACCTCTTGAATTCACTCACCCCATCATGGCTAATACATAACGTCAGGTCAACATCCTTAGAACTAGAACCATGATGTTTTATTGGTCCTGAGAGCCACGCTGTCAAACTGACTCTGGGTGGACTGGGTATCAAGGATCAGGCCTGAGGTTGGTGACCCTGCCTGTGGCAGGGGGGTTGGAGCTCTATGATCCTTGGGGTCCCTTCCAACCCATGCCATTCTATGATTCTGTGATTCTATGATCACAGCCCAGCATGGACAAACTTTGTGACATAAGGCTGCAATATGGACTCCTGGGGTTCAAGCAACAGCAGACTGAAGCACGCTATTTGTGCACCAGGCATACCCTGCAGTGCCCTCCCTAAACAGGTCAGCACCAAAATGTGAGTGCTTAGGTCACTAGATTCCCAAATGAGATTCCTCCCAGTTGAGTTTCTCAGGTCACCAGAGGACAACTTGACTCTGTGATGCTCAGAGGGCTAAGCAGCTCTATTCATCTGCTGAAGAACTGTTACCGGGAGTGCCAGAACAGGGATGGTTGGTTGTTAGGTTAAGCAGAGCTGCGTTAGTCGCTCGAAAGAAGTGTGATACAAGGGACAAGTGGTGGGGCTGATGGG
This sequence comes from Zapornia atra, assembly GCA_013400835.1. Taxonomy (NCBI): domain Eukaryota; kingdom Metazoa; phylum Chordata; class Aves; order Gruiformes; family Rallidae; genus Zapornia; species Zapornia atra. Next base: position 34,803 of record VZTU01007115.1, read on the forward strand.
GAAGAACATGCCAGAAAACTGAGTTTTGAGTCTTCCATGACTTTATATATACTTTGGCTTAACATTTTAAAATAAACGTGCTCAAAAACGTTCACAGCTCCTCTCCAGCTGTCTGCTGGCTTGAGGTTTGTGGCTCTCATCAGTAATGAAGGTAGTGAACTGCATGGAAATTCACACAGCACTTAGAAAAGGAAGGATCTTTGAAAGCTGTGGGACCATTCCTTACAAGTGTTTTTGAAGAGGAAAGAGTGCCCTTAGTGTTTTCTTCTTCCCCAGAAATACATGACAGCATCTACACACAACGGATTATTCACCAAATGTAGGGAGTTCATCTTGGTGCATACTTTCCGTATGGTTCAAGCACTGTAAAACACTCCACAGAGAAACACTGTTGACAAATAACTAACAGGCAAAGTACATAGGGGAGCAACAATGCAGCTACACACAAATTCCAGAATGCTTGTGAATTTTTTTCCCGAGGAGTCAAAGAAAAGCAAGATCCACCCTGGGATTAAATAGCCAGCTGAGAGTACTTCAAAGGTATCATGCTTTTTTTCCTGCATGAACTATCATTGCACACCCTCTTCCCCAAACTATTAAAAAAATCAGGCTGTGTTTCCCACTTATATTTTGTGGCAGGGTGGTTTTTTGGGAGAAGGGGGGGGAAGAGTTTGGTACTCACACCTTTTCAGTGAGTTTTTTTTTACGGTAAATCTCTTATATCACACTAAACAATATTGCATGTAAACTGTGATGCAGGTCCGACTGCATGTGAAGTAACAGCTGCTGAAGTGTACCCAGCTTTGTGCGTGGAAAGCTGAGTCCTGCTGCTTCTGATGGAATCTTCCCCTAACTGCCAGAATCTTTTCAAGAGCAATTTCTCCAAGGTCTGAATCAGTGCCCATTCAAAGCAAAGGGAAAGATTCCTATTGATGGCAGCTGGCCCAAGTAAGCCAGAGGTCTAGGCTGCCCTTGCCAGAAAATCTTGTTTATGTGCATTCTGATGACTTTTAAAGCCTCTCTTTTTGTAGGTGTCTTTCTTATGGATCTTACTTTTCAGTGAATTTTTTCCAGACACTTCACATACTGGATGGAGCGAGGTTGATTTGTTTCTGTCCCTGATTCAACACAGATGATCATTTTGTCAGATTAACTCGAGGAGACCTGCTTTAGTCAGGGTGAGCTGGGAAGCATACGCAATGTTAAAACATTCTGCCATCCAAAGGCCCGATTTTCCCACTGTAAACACATGGGATGAAGGTAAAAGACTCAGTCATTTGCTAAGGAAAACAGTGCTGTGCCCTCACAATAAAACCATAGAAGCCAGGTTTTTAACAAGTTTACCCAATGGCTGAAGTTTACTTGCAGTTTGGCCTGGGAAGTAAGTATAGACATTCCAGAGTGGATGGGGACTGGGGGCAGATTTCACTGTGGGAAGAGCTGGGAGAGTCTAGTAAGCTCCCAGGAAAGGGCGTGGGAGCCTGTGGTCACCTACATACTCCTTTGATGCCACTAAATGGCAATTTATTACCAAGGTGCAAACCAGGTGAACAAACCTGTTTGAAAGGGGCTCACTGGGGCATCTGTGTTATCTGAAAAAGGGACAGGAAAGGAATGAAAAACTGTGCACCTTTAGGTAAGAGTTTATTTCTGGAGGAGCTCTAGCCCATCATTTATTGCAATTGCTATGATGGGGTAGCTGGCTGCCTGCAGGAAATAAATTATGTCTGTGGTATAAACAAGTGCACTCAGGGTGCAAAGACTGTCATCTTCTGTTTTTAACCAAACTTGTTTTCTTCTGGAGTAGGAGTAGGAACAGTATATGCAGTCACAACTCAAATTTTCATAGACTAATATTGTTTTAGGCCAGATTTCTTATAGTTTAAAAAAATTCACACACAGTCCCACGGATTAAGACTTTGTTACACCTTCAATATCCCAATTAATTATTCAGAGAAGAAATCACAACTAGCTAGAGTTTGGCTATCAGAGGCTACCCCTAACTTCTCACTCCTTTGGTGTACAACATATCAAGAGGAGAGACAAGATAGCACTTAAACCTGAACCACCACCAAACTAAATTTAGGGAGTTGTTGGCACCATAAAGAAACGTGAAATGTTCTCAAGAGCAGTGTAATTCTAGTCTCAGGAAGAAGGCAGGAGCTTCCCGGAGGACAGCGATCTGCTCCTGGGGTGGGGGGGGGTGGGGTGGGTTGGTGACAGAGCGGCAGGATGGGATCTTTTCCCTGTTGTTGTCAATCTGGTTGCACCCTCAATAGCAGTTCTATTTCCATAACACAGGGCTCTACTTATGCAAATCCCCTCTCCTGGGCCAAAAGGCTGCAGACAGGATAGGTGAGGTTCAGCCTTTCCTTAACAAAGAGTTGTGCTTTTGAAAGGGCACAAGGAGAAGAGAAGGTAAGCTACCACTGAGCTCTGCCACATCCCAAACCCACAAAGCCAGTGCAAAACATCGTTGGAAATCATCTCCACTGCCTCGTCACCCTGTACCNAAACCGGCCTCCAAGTTCAACGCCCTGTGGTAATTTCATAACATAATCTCCTTCTGCTCCAAGAGATGAAGCCAGCTGGGCAGCAGGGACAATGTCTCTGTTTGGTGTGGCATTTATCTAGCCTGGAACTCAATGTGTAGGCATTTCTCCTCCCCTCAAATTGCAGCTGAATGACTTTGCTGTGTTGATTTGAAATGACCTGACTAATCTCAACTTCCTCTAACAGTTTAATGAAATGTCAGAAGTGAACAAGGTCCGGAGAACTGAAAAAAGACTATTCAAACAACAATGAAAAGAAACACACGGACAGCAGTTTTTAAACAGTCTTTGGGCTATTGGAAGTAATTCAATGAGCTTTAGCTGAGCTGCAATATAAACATACTAAGAAGGGACCAAAAAATGTTTTCTATAAAGCCATATTTTTCATCTGGACTGCTTAATCTACTTCAGGATTACAAAAAAGGAGTTATATGGGAAAAGCAACAAGTAGGTAAATCTGAAAAAAGAATGAGACCCTTCCTGCCCCACTCAGAGCAGCTGCTGTTTGGAAACACAAACCTCAGAGCAACAGTTACGGAGCACTGGTTCCACCATCTGAAATTAACAGGAGTGAGAGGTAGTGAGGATCTGGCAAGCCAAGTCCTGTTCCTTTCCAAGAAAAGTTTAATGGTGTTCCCAACTGCAGAAGAAATTACACAGGCTGATCATGACTCCAGGCTCGCAGAGTACCCACTCAGAGGGGAAGGCTTACACTGCACTCCCGCACCAAGCATGGCACAATGAGCTAAAATGAACGTATCGGGGCCTTGCCTATCATTAGTATTTCACTTCCTACTGGGAAGTTGATGAGAGCTGAGCTGAAATAATGTTTTCATTACTGAAGAAACTCCCCCCCAGTTTTCATGAACTGCACATGAAAGGAATTTCTCCTTCCACCCTAAGGTGAGAGGGACACTGTTTTGCTGGTACCAGCTATTACCAAGCCCTCATTCTTTTCCCATTACTGTTTTTCCTCAGGTGCTTTCACATCCATTATAATCGTGACAGATGTTTAGTGTGGTTGTCCTCTGGAGCAAAACATCCTGAAAGGCAAAAAGCCCCATGCTTTCCAGAGGCAACCACCTCTCACTTTCCTCACTACCGTCCCACTGCAGAACACAGTCCCCATGGCACACACCAGCTGCACGTACGTATGTGCACAGGAGTCTCTGGGACTTCCCAGGACACACACCGTGTATCGCAGGCTCCACTGTTTGACCTCTGGGAAGTCTCTCCTCCTTCCCCTGGCAGCATTGGCACTCCTGCCCCTCTGCTTTCTGCTACTGGCCATGCTGGAGGGACATGGGCCCATGAAGGAGTTTGAAGTGACCTTGGGGCAGAGCACACATTCCTGCCTGTCAATGAACATTTGCCCCAAGTCCAGCACTCCACGTTAGGAGGTGCCAGGCCTGCGCAAGGATAGGAAACCAATTACTCTTGCAACCTTTGCCCTTGCAAGCTGACGCCCTATGGAAAACAGGTTACATGATCATGTAACGTAAAGCCAACCACCCTGCAGAAGCCTGGTGGAGGAGGGAGCAGTCTGGAGGCTGGGTGGACGAACTGTCCATCCCACACAGACTTCAGTGCTGGAACACACGCCGTTACCTTTGCCGACTCCTGTATGTGGCACCTGACAGGCTGAGCTTTTAAGAAAGAAGGAAACGGTACATAAAACGTTCTCCCCAAGCCCCTCCATTTAACTCATGCAACGTTTGAATCCTGAATGCTCATCTGTGCTGTCAAGCTCATCTGAGATACAGGATTTCAGGCAGTGACATTGTATTGTTCATACAGACTGAACAGGAAAAAAATATTTCTGGGAAGAGACGGAGCTGTGAGTGACTGGTGGTGCAAGGGGAACCTGGAAGCTAGTAAGCAGAGCTATTCTGAAGACTGCTAGAAGCTGAAATGAAGAATGTTGGCCATGATAACATTAAGAAACCAGAACAGCCGATGCTAGGCAATCAGAGAGAAGGCAATGAGGTTAGTACAAGTGTGGCTACAGAGAAGGTGATTCCTTCGCTCACATGAGGCAGATAGAAAATCCCCATCACCTGTCCTTGTCCTTATAAGGGACTTTGATTCATCACAAACCTCCTGCTGAAAAATTAATCCCTTGGTTTTGGTGCTCAGACTGTGTGTAATCACCCACAGACATGTCCACAACTTCACCACTCAAACATGTCCACAACGGCTCTTGGAGCTTCCTGGGAATTTCCCTGGCTACTGATGCTTTGGCAATGTCTGCAGGTCATGCTGGGTTAATGTGTTATGTATCTTGAGAGCTGGATTTTAGCTTGATGGTATCAAGCACAGATGATTACAGCTGCTTGAGCCTCATACAAGGAAAACTTCAGTTTGCATCACAGTGACCACATAATACGGAGGGCTGGATTCTAAGAGTGCAGTGGGGTAGGGATGCCAGCAAGAGCCTAATAGTGTTACAAAGAAAACCTTTGACTCCCACTCAGTGCCTGAGGCTGACAGTATGTTACCTCACAGCTTAGTCCAGCAAAGGTCAAATGTGAAAACAGAATTCAGCACTTACAGCAGAAATTACTTTTCTTCTACGGAAAGGTAATAACTGGCATTTCATAATACACTATCGGATCCATGTATTACTTTTCCTGCTCCACCAGAACACACGATTTGCTGGAACAGAGAATATAAGGAATTAGAATTAGCTGTCCATCACTGCAGGCCCCATGGGCAAGCAAGATGAAGTGTACATTTGTGGAGAACGACATTTTGTGCTTGCATGAAAAGAGACAATGCAATCTACTAGACCATTTAGGTTGCCATTACATTTTTAAGTATTACTTAGGATGTTGACTCTTGTGAAGGGAAAAAAAACCTCAGTTGAAAACAACACTCTGCTGACATGCTCCTAACATACTTCTGACACTTGTGAAGATCTCAACTGCATGTAGTAACACTAAAAAATAAAATACAATAAAAGTTCTTACAATTTATTTCCCTGTAAGAAAATGTACTTCAGGTGGTGACAGTGTAATGAAATATTTGTTAACATTTTAATACTTACCAAGGTATTATTCAAATCAAAGCTGTTGAAGACCTATATAAACAAAGAACGCGGCAAGAACCCATCTCTGTAACCTCGAGCTAAAACAGGCTTTTAGAAAGCTACAGCAGAATTTCCTTCTAAATACTAGGTCACTGTACATTGCACAACTGGAAAAGAGACAGATATAAGATGCACTTAAGACACTTCACTGTGAACTCTGTCTTAGTTTTGAACTTTTGTAGAACTACTAGATCCTAACAGAATTTAATTCTGCTAAAACCACTGGGCTTTCGCCTATCTGGTTCAGTGGGAGGATTTAATTTATGGAATCATATCCAGACTGAACATGGAAGGACATTATCAAATTGCAGTACCTGCACTCATCAGTTTGTACTGAATTAAGCAGTGATAAATAGGCTCAAGAGCTAAATGTGAATGAGCCCTCTCCTGCATCTTTTGTACTCTCCTTTTGGTATTTACTTTTTTGTATCAAATAACCATAGAACTGTAAACTTGTAAAAATTGTCGGAAAGAAGGGGAAGTTTGTTGGAAAGATAGAAAACCTGAAACAAACCCAGATTTAATTGGTGAAATAACACTGCTGAGAACATTGAAGGAATGCAGCCATCAAGTTACATACAGTGATGACTACCTAGACATTCAAGAAAGTATTTTATGGGAGAGGTCAGACTCAATCCCTAAAAAGCAGATGTGTTGGCCAGTGCTAATGGTGTCAGCACTGCAAGATATATTGCTGGGCAGTGAAAAGGGTGCAGATAGACCCTAGAGAATAAGGGAACCAAGCTGTGGAAGACAGGCGTATACATGGGGAAAATGACCAGGATGAGGCAAATACTTCTCTCTAATATGGAACAGATGATGGATATATTCTCCAATTCTGATTTAAAGGCACAAAAAGTTCCACAGGGAAAAAGTCTGAATATAATCTGAAATAATAATTACATTCTACAGATAATAGTCCAAACTTGTATGATCTTCTATTTCATACAAAGTATAGGACATTTATTCAATTCAGTGTCCTTTACACAATTTGAAGAGCCTAAATGAAGCAATGGATTACATCATTACTGCAAAAATTCCCATAATTTCACAGAGAAGCATGGTACATTATCTAGGTTATGTTTTTCACTGTCTTTCTGATGAAAATATGAACTCTTACCCTACAATGTAATTTTCTTTCCCAACTCAAGTCCTACTCCACAAATACTGCATCACTACTGTATTTTTTTCTCTTTTACTTTGGAATTTAGCATTGCTTGGAGTCTTCTTTCAATTATTCTACATTTGTTGATTATTTTAATACACTGAAACCAGTACAAAGAGTTTGTACTCTCTTTCCAACCACAAAGGATGACATTCCACTAGCATCTGGCAACTTAAGTTTTCACATGTTTTGGTTTAAGATTCAGACTCACAGACAGTAGGTGAAGGAAGGTTTCTGTGTGCTTACGCATGTACACTCAGTAAACAAGAAGTTAAAACTAAAAACCCAAACCCGCAACAAAACCCTTCCCAGATTCTTACAGCTTCTGTTAGGAATTATCTAAAACTTACTTGATTTAGTTGACAATTCTGAAGAGTGCTAGCTTCCCTGTGATGGAGATCGTGTCCAACATGCATCCATAGCACCACATGCAACTCCTGACAAGACAACTTCACAGCACTCAATAGCCCAGTTAAAAGAGTTGAAGTGAGGTCAGGCCTGAAATTGTAATTTTAATTGTTGTCTTCTATTTTTCTTTATCCTTCTGACTTTTTTCATTTTAAGATCACAAATAACTTGTGTACATATTGGTTCTGAATAAAACACTGAGACATGAGTTTATTGTTTCTCTTAGTTGGAATTTCCTAGAGGAAAAATATTGCCAAAACAATTTAATAGCATATTCAAAATTAAGCGTGCATTTTGACCCAAATTACTATAAATTAACCTAAAAAAAAAGGGGGGGGGGGGGAGACAATAATTTCTTCATTTTCCAAACAAAAAAGGAAAATAGCTGCAACAAACAGGCGTTCCAGAAGTCACAGAACAATACTGTGAAAACATGTTTGTTAATAAATGTAAGGACAGTTCCTGTATAGGAAACAGGAGTCCTACACCCAAGTCCAAAAGCTGTGTGTTTTGAGAAGTGTGCTGTAAAAAATGAAAATATATGAGCTTTATTAATCTTTGATGCATGTTCAGAAAAACCAGAACTACCTCGCTCAAACATGAACCATGTCACTTCTCACAAAACTGTGGGTTTTTTAGAGGAGGGTTTCTTGCCAAGCACCTGAAAGATGTGTTTTGAATTTGTTTCAAAGGTGCAGCTTTTCTCCAGGTCATCACACTGGGGACTGTTCCTTCTCATGTGTGACAGTGTTGCTCAAGGCTGTTGCCAAATGTCACAGTACCACTTGTGACAGCCACAGGGAGAAGGGGGAGTTTTCACAATAGGAATTGTGCAATCAGATTAGCCAGTCCAAGGAGGATTATAAAGATGTGAGTGATCAATGCTGGCCACGTCAGCTGCCCAGCACGATGCAGGGAGATCACGTAGATGAGAGACGGATACACAAATACAAAGGCCAGACCACATGTTGCTCCAGAGTATCTGAGGAAAGAGAGGGAGAGGACAAGGGAAAAGCAAAAAAAGAATGCCTTCTGTTAACTCTAATTTCTTGTTATTTCCCCCCCTCATACCAATGAGCAGTCTGGGAACAATGACTATCTGCAGTCACTAAACATCAGTGTCTGTTCCTTGCAGTCCTTTACCTCCTACACCTAGTTAAGGGCACTTGGTTATCTATGTTGCTCATTGCCCTAGACCTGAAGCCTGACATGCCTCTGATGTTGCAGTCACATCCCCAGATGCTTCTGGGGACTGACTCCCCTGCAACAGAGAAAGTCTGGACAGCACATCCTTTCTTCACTGCCAGAACTGCAAATCTCAATGCACCCAGCCATGTGAGGAGAGATGTTAAAGCACACAAGCATAGAAATGCTCCTGAAATGGCAACTTCTATTTTATTTAATGAGCTCCTAGCAAGGCATTCTCCAGACATAAAAAGATCAACATGCCCTCCTGGTAACATGATCGACCATAGCAAGTGAAACATTCAATGACACTTTTTCTAACCACTCCCTGCTTACCAAAACCTTCTCACTATTTTCTCCTACTTGGAGTTTCTACCTACTAAGCTATACTGCAGCCAAATACACATTACTAACAACATACTTTGTTTAAAATATTTGACCATTCCTTTTAGACAGAGGATACATCATAATGCAGAGTAACCATCTGCATCATGAAAACAGCAAATACTTAAGTGACGCTACCTACAGACAATTTATCAGCTGGAAATTCACTGTACAATATGTTTGGTTACTATGTGCAATATATACACATCAGCAGAGGTCAGGATCAATTTGCAAACAGAGAAATGTATGGCAAGATATTTACCTGGAATTAATAACTAGACCACCTCTATTACTGAAATACTAAAATTTTTCATTAAAAGGAGAGGTAGAAATAGCAGGAAATGGTAAAAACCTCAAAGATCAGCCACTGAGAACAAGTAAGTTATTTTGCTGCTCTGGTCAGACCCAAGCCTGTCATTCTGGTTTTATAATTGCAGATTTCTATATTTTTAAACACCTCCCTCTCCTGGTTGCTGTAGAAAAGATGCAAACTAGGAATGAATGACAATGATTACAAATATGGTGGTGTAAATTGTAGAAAATAAAACCTCATTAGATTTTTAAAATAATTTTCAGTTAGAGAAGTCCTAGATGTTTATTAACATGGTAAATTTAGGATATAATTTTGAAGTACAACTTTTATGTCACTTGTCCCTTTGAAGTCACTTGCTTTCTTGTACTTTCATTAAGGACTTTTAAAACGGCTTCAAACAGTCTTGACACAAAAGCTTGAGAGAAGCCACTCAATAACCAAGGAACTTTTTTGCTGACACCCCGTTCTTTCATGTATATAGTTAGAAGGTCCTCAGATACAGCTCCAATGAATCTTGAGGAATCACCCCAATCACCTCATATATGGAGGCACAATTACAGACAGTGGCCTGTCAGCCTTGAAAGAGCTAATTGTTTATATTTCTAAATCATCATTAACAACTTAAAAAGCTGCAAGCCTCACGAAATACAAAGACAGGATTACCTGCACTCAAACTGTTCCTTTTTAACATCAAAAGGTAAACATGCAGCAACATCACAGGCAAGTTCACTGTGCAAACAACACTCACCTTATGATACCTCCTATATTTGGATAAAATCTTGCCATTGCTACTCCAGCTCCTACAATTGCTATGTTCAGGGCGAGCACATGGAAAATGCTGCAGGAAAGTGAGGAAAGAGCATTAAAATCTGTGCTGTATTTATTACA
>VZTU01007116.1:346-18149 GCA_013400835.1 Zapornia atra
CGGGACCAGCGGCGGGAGCGGGCCCGCCAGCGCCTGGCGGCCGCGGGGCACGGGAACGACCCTGGCACTACCGACTGGATGGCCCCGACGCCGCGGGCGCAGCGGGCCGCGGGGCAGGGTGCCGCCTTGCCTCTGGCTCTGCGGAAGCTTTTCCTCCTTCCCTCTCTGCTTTCCTCTTACTTTACCCCCCTTCCCTCCCTCACACCGGCCCTCCGTCCGTCTGTCCGTCCCTCCGTCCGCCGGCGGCTGAATTTTCCAAAGGCTGCGCAAGAAACGCCTAAGGGTTGGTTCCTCCCGCCGCCTCTCCTCCGTAGCCAAGTTTAGTTCCCTTGAAGTGATTCATCAGTCTCCAGCTTTAGCAGTCCAGAGTTACCCATTTATGATAACCAGCCAGTGTAAGGAAAAGGTGTCATGAAGCTTCTTTACCTCTCAAAAGAGCTAAATTTCTAAACAACGCAGAGACATTTGTGTCACGTTTACTAGAGGTGTATTGGGGATCTTTAACGTTTACACTACTCCTCGGGAGAATTGAGTTCTGTTTTAAGATTTAGTGAGTTAAAACATTCGTTGGTCTTGTAAGATGCACATTGAGAAAAACCTGCACTTTGAAAAAGAAACAGGAAAAAAAATCAACAACGTTTTTGTACACTAATGTGCCTGCTTTTGTTGATAACTTCTTACTGTAAAAGCTTTCAGAAGTCTATAGTGAAAATGTTTGGTAAATTCACTGCAGTTTAAAATTGATGAGTAGTTCCTTTACTAAAACAACCGAGATGTTGCTAGGATATGGCAGTTAAAAGGAAGTCCAAATGTCATACACATTCCTTTTTGTAAACAGGTTCTGTGTTTTTAATGCAAGGCAGGATTTCTTTTTGTTTTACACAGGTGAAAGGTTTAATTCTATTTTGTACAACTACATGGTTTACCTTGTAAAGAGTTCCATTTTACCTGTTACAATTCATCAATCTGGTAAGCTTGAATATTAAAGTTTTATTTGAAATATATATATATTGAAAAACAGCCTTAACTGGTGCAGTAGTCACAGTTTTAAAGGAAAAAAAAAGAGATAAACCATCTTGGAAGTCATCTTCCAAATGTGTTTTCAAAACAGTATTTATACTCCTATTACAAATCAAGACTTTTGTTTAATAAAAAAAAAATATGGCCACTTTAATTCCTGAAGAGGGGGAGGAAATAATGGGATTGTATGCTGTTCACTCTTTCTGAACTTAGAAGTGTTAAAAAGGCTTTCTTCAAGGACAAAACCTGCTAAATCCTTTTGGATTCTGCTGAGGAATGGCAGTACCAGATAGCGTAAGAAAGTGCTAATTAAAGAGAAGTGGGTATGGCATATTTTGTTGCATCATTTGAGAACAGGTAAAGGCTTGATTTCGTGTTGCACAGAGAACCAAAAAGCAGCTGTTCAGATTGCATTTGGTTCAGTACCGCCTCCCCCAGTTACTGTATACTGAAATTAAATATTACACAATAACCTTTCTGTTAATCCTGTGTTTGGAGCCTGCTGCATAATGCCAGTATATCAGCTACCCAGAGACAGAAAGAAAGAGAGTTAAGGGAATGCAAAGTTACACTGTATTTCTGTGGTCGATGGAAAATTATTTTAAAATTTTTAGCTGCAGAGAGACTGACGTAACAGACAGCCTTAGAATTGGAGAGAGAAGGTTTTAGCTTAAAATATCCACATCTCTCTGCACTGTTTTGTTTTATAAAGTGTTTTGACTTGCACACTTTGTATAATTGAAGATGCAGAATGCCTTAGAAGTCTTAAAATTGCAAACTGATGTCTGTGAGGCTCACAATTAAAGCTCTAATCTAGAGAAGACAGCAAATTTGCCAAGTAGTTCTAAATAGCAGAAATTTAAAATACAGCTCAGCTCCTTTTGTGGAACGCCAGCCTAAAACATATGCCCTAGCTAAGTCCCATTTTAGTACTGAAGATTCTCTGCTGGCTCTCTGCAGATGCACGTCCTTAACCCCTGAGAGGGGGTTGACTAGGAAGTCCTGTAGTTTTTACCTATTCACACTAATTTAGGCACAAAACCTGTAACATACCATATTGCTCATACAGCTGAGATTTTGTGAAATGAAGTAAGGAGGCAAATCCTTGTGTAGGTTTCCAATTAGATGAGTTTATGAGACAGCATAGTACCCTGTACTGAAGTAAGTGGGAACTGCTAGGCTGCAGAGTGATGTTGAAGAACTGACCAGGTAGGTGCCTAAATACGGATGCAGAAGTGTAATAATAGTTGTTGGCTTTTAAAAAATTGGCTATATACATTGTAGTTAATGGAAGTTGTATCTTCGTTTTACTTAAGGAGTTGATTTTTGACGTGAGAAGACAGTATTTTACTTAAATAACTATTTTAGGAATTATGAACTAGACAATTCTGAAACTCCAGATGTTCCAAAGATCAGTGCTCAGGGAAATAAATGGAAAGTCAAGAAAGCTACCTATTATAGTCAATTGTTTAAATGTACACAATTTTAAACTATGAATTTTTAAGATTGTTACATTCATAACCTTTTTTTTTGTGTGTGTGTGTTTGTGTGTGTGTGTGTCCACACGCGTGCGTTTGTGTTTTATTTAAGTCTGTTCAGAACGCCATTGAATTAGGATATTTATTTGTGGCTCAGTTTTAGTTCCTGAATTTCTACTTTTCTTCATTTGGGCTTTTATCCCCTGTAACAGTTTAATTTAGTGGTGGACAGATTGCCAGAATAACGTCCAAGTCGGACTCCCACAGAAGCCAGTAGGCGTCATTTCATTGACTTCAGTGGGTCTGGGCACAAATGATAATGTAACACCTACTCTAAATAATCTTTAAAGTAATATTGATCTTCTGGCATGACAGGATGCAGCAGTAGCATGTTATTTTTCAGTTATTTATTACTTGTATGGACAGCAGTACTAAGGGAGGTCACCTACGGTATTATACACATTCTTTTTTAATAACGTGAAAAAAACCCCCAAATTTGGCAGGCAAATTGACTGAACAAGCCATGTTTTCTTAAAGGTGGTATACAGGTGTTTCAGGTATCTGGTAACTTAACTTTTCTGATAAAACACCACACGTATTTATTTCTCAGTGAGAAGAAACTTATCAATACAGGATACAAGATGAAGCTTCACAAGCAGGATTACAGTATTGTGAAGCCATTTTTAGTAAGCCTGAATCATCACTCTGTCTTCTGAGCAATAATGTTAGAGTGTATAAACTGTACTGTGCCGAAATTGAAAATAGGCTGGTGTGGGAAGCATTGGAGCGTAGGTTAATTACCTGAGAGGACTCATACTGTCCCTCTATTTTCCATTCCCTGTCACATGATTGTCGAGGCGAATGCAAGCCTGATCGATTCATGTCACTGGAGGGTGTTTAACTGCCAGGCTTTTGCCTTAAGTAGCAAAACAAGGAAGGACGGAAGAGAAACATTGTGTGTGTGCTATCAAATCTCCATTTTGCTCAGCTGAAGTAACGACAAGACTGCTTTTTTTTTTCTCTTTTTGCTTTCTTTTTCTTTTTTTTTTTGCCCCACGGCTTGTTGTTTTAATTTGCTCACAGCTTTACTCGCATCTGTTCAAAGGGAGGGGAGAATAGATGCAGTACTGCTGTTTTGGTCACAGTGGAGTACTGATTTGGTAGCAGACTGCTCCCAGCTTTCCTGTTCCTTTTGCAGGTAATAGCCGCTAGTCAAGGGATGAAACGGTGGAAAATCAAGTCTCTGGTCTTTGATGCGACAGGATTTGCCTTGATGTGGAAAAAATGTATTCCCACCAGCCTATTAGCAATTCACATGAATTATTTTCACACTCCAACATCCTTGCTTAAATCTGTTACTTATACTTTGCATTGTAATTGACAGACAGAATATACGTGAATCTAAAAACAGGAAAAGTGATGTTAGAGGGAAATTGTATTAAAGTAGTACAGATTTTACTCAAAAGTTTGATTTCACTGTAGGACTTCTTTGGTTCACCAAAAAGTGCTATGGTGGCTGGTATAACTTAGATATATTTCAGACATAATGTTTAATCATCAGAAAAGGTTTCTGAATGTTCACACACAAGAACGGCAATTTGTTTCTGCTTTTGGACATAGTACATATGAAAACCTTTTCTTCATTTTGCCATTTAATCCGAAATTGATCCTCAAGAAAATGTCAGTAATTGATCTTGTAATTTTAGGATCAATAAAATACGTTTTAAAGCACAGCATATCCTATAAGAAAAGCCTAATGCTCTTCATTTCATATTTTCCATTGTCTTAGATGGATGTCTAATAATACAGCTGAAACTAGGGATTTATTTACCACTTTCATGACAAAAATGTGTTTTCCAGGGACTTAACAACTTGTGCAAGTGGAACCCTGATGTAAAATTCCAGACTTCGAGGTCAAGTCTGTTTCTGTAAGTTAGATATTTCTCAGTTACAGGATGTTCCACTATTTTAGATTAATTCCATTGGTAAAAATCTAGATGTGTTGATTTCATATGATGGCACTCTTCCAAGTGTGCTAAAGTTACCTCTCCTTAAAGAGAGGTACTACAGGCTTATATTTCCAATAAAAATGCTTAAGGGAGAGTAAGATTGAATTCCTCGTGGTCACTGTCCAGTTTTTAAATTCCTTAATTATCTCTCAGTACTTAATGGCTTGTGACTAGTGTTTACTATATATTCCAGAATCAGTAAGAACTGATCTAATAACAGTTTAGCAGATAAAAGATGGTTCCCAGGAAGCCCAAGAGCTAACATAAAGCTGAGGGGTGGAAATCTTCAAATACACGTTGCAATGATTTGGTGTATGGCATGTCCTGCTCACAAGGAGGCCCACTCCAAACAAAGCAACTAGAAAAATAAGATACCTTGAGTTGGGTGCAGGAGATTTGTATGTTTTTTCTGTTACAGTACTGGTTCTGGAACTCTTCCCCAGTGTAGCTTTCTGAGAGTATAATCCACAAATGGCTGTTCTCAAAATTTGATTCAAATACCTGCCTCACTTTCTGCTGGCTAGCTGTGCTATGTACTTTCCACCCAAGGTTCAGGCACCTGGCAAAGTTCTGCTGAAGTTTATGAATATGTCACCCTGATGTCATCCTAGATAATCCAAGACTGAAGATCAAGTCATTTAAGAAGCCAGAAGACCCTCTTAAGAAGAGCGTATTTACAGAGGAGGAAAAAAAAATCGATGTTCTCTTTCATTCCTTCTTCAGCCTCAGCTGCCCTAAACTGCACAGAGTTTTTACCCTGAGGTAGGACTGGAGAGGACATTGCAGACTGCTACTCCTACACTGATTGAGTTCTAGACATCTGGAAGACCTCTATAAGCTTTATGGAAGGAAACACTTCCAGTGAAAAACACATGCAAAATGTCTCTGACATCACCAGATTACGGAAAATTTCTATGTCCTGAGTGAAACTATCCAATAGAGGCATCCCAGTAGCAATACAACCTAGCAGAAGTTCCTCATGTTTCACTTCTGGATTTCTCTTCCTTGCATGATACTGGCTAATGGCCATGTTAGGAAGTTCATTTCATGGTTTCTGCAAATGAATTGTTTGTTTCACTACAGCAAGTAGGGATTAAACACCTACGAAAGACCACAAGCATCCTCACCGGTTTGTCTCCTTTGTGGCCATTGTTACCAGAGGATAAAGTGAAGTGTGGGTGGAGAGAAAGCTTATCGTGATCCTCTTAATGGGTTCAGAGAACTAAATGTTCCAAAGCATTCACTGGTTTTATATTAAGACGCTGGATTTGGGAATGGAAGAATACCTATAATATCTACAAAGATTCTTTTCCAGGGATGTATTTTTGGAAATCTAATACTTGGGTTTAGAGAAGGTTCTTTCAGAATTTGATTTTTCTCCCAGGTTCTACATTTTAAATGAAAGCTCATCTCACTAAAATACTCAGTGAAATCTCCAGGCATTTAAATTATTAAATTTAGGGATACTGAGTAAAGCTATCCTACAAATCACTGAGTGCCACCAATTCCTGTAGAAGTCACACAAGGAATTTGATACGTGGTGCGGATGGGGCCTCCTATGCCAACATCCAAATGTTGGCATTTCCTTGCAAATGAAGGAGGCAGCACTACAAAGTTGTGCTACAGAAAGGAAAGCTCCAGATGATAATATCCAGTCCCAGGAGACCATGCAGTGATGGAATTTGAATGACCCATGTATGGTCTCAAGGTGTGTGTAATTACTGTGCATTCACAGTTAAAACAAATTCCCTCACAAAGATACTCACAAGGGGTTGTCAGTAGTAGATCTGAGTAGAGGCTCCTGTTGCTAAGTTCTAGGCCAGATGGCTTCTAGAAGCCTGGCAAAGTCCTATTGAAAGAAGCTTACGCTTGCACTGGAAAGGAGAAAGCCACTAAGAAATTTCTACTTTGTTGCATTTTGGAATATCTGTCTCTTCCTGAATGACCCTGAAGCTGCCAGCCTGTGCAGATCATCTAAATTAGACTCCTGGGAAAAGAGAGCAAAAAGGAAATGCGAGTGTTGAAAACTACTCAATCTATTCAGAATTTTTTGATGTATAATTAAGAGCTATGCTAATTCCAGGAGCAGTGCCTCCTAACTAACCTGAGCAGTCAAAATTATTAACTGAGAATACTACTACTATCACCAAAATAGGACTGGGAGATTGAAAAATAAAATCGTATACTGCTTTTTTACTTGTCTCTTGCTCTAAATGAAAAGTAAAGAAATTTAGATACAGCTCTTTGAGAAACTGTTGCTAAGAAATGTGGTTTGCATGCTGAATGGAACAGAAGGGTACTACTCTCAACAAACTGGGAGGAGATAGCTGCACAAAACCACATTTAGCTGGCAGAGACTTCCTCTTCAGTAAAGTCCTTGGAGTGCTACCAGAAAATTTTGAAAGGCACCATCACCATCCAGGCTTACCTGGACCATTGTTGAGTGTGTTGAGCTTCATGTTCCCACGTGCAGTGGACGACACATACAGTCTTGTCTTGCCGTGAGAACACGTGTCTGTCTCTTGCAATGCCACTAGGTCAGAACCTACTGGATAGGTGCAGGGAGCTCCCAACCCCTGAAAATGGGTGCTCTGTGGCACTGTTCTGTGTCTATGTTGAGGGAAGGTAAGGCAGAACATGCTGCAGCCCAGATCATAGAATCATAGAATCATAGAATAGCATGGGTTGGAAGGGACCCCAAAGANGCCAAGGGCCCCATCCAACCTGGCCTTCAACACCTTCGGGGATGGGGCATCCGCCACCTCTCTAGGCAGCCTGTTCCAGCACCTCACTCACTCAGATGAAAACACTGTCCTCTGTTACAGGATGGGGAAGGCAGGTCACTGTCATGATGTCAAGGCTCCAAGCTTGTTACACAGTGGTCTTAGGTGTAGAGAGCCCCTAGGTTGCATGTGTGGAACTCATCATGGGCCACGTCTGCTAAAGCAAAATGCCCACATGAAGTGGGATGGGGAGACGTGGACTATCTTTCTTCCCTCCCACTGCCCCCAAACAAAATGAAAGCGATCAAATTGCAGACCTTCACAACAGAGGTGTTAAGTTCTGCCTTAGGTTCAGTTTTCATCCTCTGCTCCCCCTAGCAACTTTTCCAAAGGAAAAAAGCATGCACACAGGCTGAGGATGCCAAAGTGCACTATCTCTACTGCCTCTGTGCTTAGAGGGAGAGTCTACCGATGGTGCACTGAATTATTCAATCAGCTGGTGAGGCAATAAATAGAAACGAGCAACAAGAGAAGAAAAAACTTTGTCTGTGTCCTGTGTTTGTCACATTACAAGAGCCGTAGGATGCTCTGGGCTGTCGTTCACTGAAGGCTGTGGCAGTTCTTATCTGCTCCAGGTCTCGAGCTCCAGAGCACTAAAACTGAGGATTCCTGTTGGAAGTATTCCTGGACTGATTTATCTCAAAAGTCTAAAAGCAACCCTGGCCCTGTTTCAGTAAATGCATCTTGGCATCCAAGCATGAAAAGAAAAAAGCATAAACAGGGCAGAACTGTTCATTCATTCATAGTTCATTAATTTTTCATCAAGGGCAGCAAAAAGACAAACTTGAGTGTTAACATCTCGGATCCAGAGGATTGCTTCATTGTAAGAGGTTTTGAAGCTGTCTGATAAGGAAGCAGCAGAAGGTATTTATACCAAAGGAAAATGGATATTTCACAGTTCTGCTGTCATGCTGATCGTAGTGTGCAGCAAAGCTAACAATGACAGGAATTTCAGCTTGCCTTACACATACAACTGGAAATGCTTCAAATCTCCAGATGACTATTAAGAAACTATTTTATACATGACTAGACTAGACTTGCAGTCCAGTGCCTACAGTGTTTGTAGATACATATTAGGAGCTTTTAGTCTTGTGTGTGCACAGCTAAAACGTGTATGCTGGCTGTGGACAGATGGCCATCCTCCTTAGTGAGGTCACTGCCACTAGTGAGGCAAGCTCACCTATTCTGTGTGCCACCACAACAGAGCAGGAGAGCACCCTGACTCTGCCACCAAATCTTACCAGAAGTGCAAGCACTTCCAGCATCAGGGAGCCACACCTGACTTGTCCCCAGTCACACCCTGTGAGGGACCCCAGTGAAACCTGCAGGTCCGTGGACAGGAAGGTGCCACCAGAGTTTTGCACAGATCTCACAAGGACAAGAGGCAAGAGGGGGGCAGTTGTGATCTTCAGCTGCTCACCTTACCCTCAAAGCCATTCAATAGGCCCTCAGTGGACCATGGGGCACAGCACACCAGGAGGTCTGTAGCCACAAGAAATGCCTTTCTTCCCTGAAGGAGTTACCAGTGTCATGCAACCACACAGAAGAAAGACTAAAGCACTGACATCCCTAACTTACAGAGTTGTATAGTTTGAGAGAGAGAGGGCCATGGCACTGTGCTGTGCTGCCCAGCCCCTACAGCTCATCACCTGATGCACACTTGTACATGGGAAGTAGAGGGAGTGGCGTGACAATCATGCATTTAACCAGCTAAATTAAGTACTGCCACGGGGCAGAGATGGAGCTAAAATACGCAGGGGCAGCTTTATCACCACCCTGACGTAGGAGTGTACATGGGGACTTTGTGAGGAGAACTTTGAATTGCATCAAATGGAAAGGAAACCTCTCTCTACAGTGGAAATGTTCGGGTATTTCCAGAAAAAATGGTCATCTTGTTACACAGCAAAAATGGAAATCCACATGAAATTCCCAGGAATGGTAGTTCAAGTGGAGAAATGCAACTAAAACCCACACAAAAGGAGTAGAAGCTGATCTCTTAAAATTTCACACCTCTTCTTTCCTTTGGAACAGTCGTATCAATTTGTTCTTTACATTTTCAGCTCCAGCTCTCAGGCAAGATAGAAGCTGGTAGGAGGCAGACACTGATAAAGGCTCCACTGGCAAAGTGTCAGGTAAAGGGAAACCATTTTTACATTTCTGCTCTGACAAGAGAGGACAATATATTCTAGCCTGGAAGCTTAGATGGCAGAAGCAGCAGTGATTAATTGCTCTAATTAGGGCTCTAAATAGGAGAGAGTGAGTTTCCTGAGCTATTGCATGCTAAATTTCCTCACTTCTATGAATAACTGTATTGCTCAGAGGAGATGGGCATCAAAGTGCATCTCCAGAACAAACATTTACCCACTTCAACTTAGAAATACCACTAGAACCTCAGCACAAATAACTACACACCAAGAGACAACAGGCTTGTTCAGCACCTGTGAGGCAGGGTAACAGACTGGTTCTGCTGCTTCCCTGAGGGGCTTGATAAATCCTTGGATGAGCAACTGCACTGAAAATGGGTGTGTTGCTGGTCTACCACACCAGCACTTGCTGATTTCAGTGAACCACCGATTTCTCCTGGCCACTTCAGCACTAAGAGCAGACTTCTCAGTAACAAGGCTTGTACTTTCATTCTATTGTGTTCTTCACTGAGACATGTTCCCTTCCACTTCCACCTGCTTTTCAGTAAGCACTGACCTTTCTGCCACCAACAGATAAAGGTCAGGTCCTGATTCTATCCAGTGTAGACAAATGGAAACAAAACCACTGCAATCAGTGGAATTGCACCGAAACCCACCTTGTTTCACCAGGAGAGCGGACAATATAAAGTGCTGACTGTCAGCTTTGCCAAATGCCTTATGGGAAATTCTGAATAAATTTCTTCAAAAAAAGGATGGAAGATGTTTAGCAAAACCAAAACATTTCATCTGGAATATATCCCACACAGTCCAGGAGTCAGCCAACTTTAGCAACACTCTTCTGTCATATGCAGAAAAAGCTTTTGCTTCAGCTGAGTCAAGCTGCCTCTTATTGACAATCAGATGTACTGGCAGAGAGCATCTAATCTGGATTGTGGCCATCTACAAGTAGCTAGAAGCACACAAATAATAAAGGTTCATCAGGGCAGTGAGATGCATATGTCCTTTTGTGTGTGTGTGTGGTGTTTATTTGAACTGCTAACTTGCCAGACTAATAAAAAGCACTAATAGAGGCCACCAGGAGAGGAGGTGCTTAGCATAGGTGCATGCCAGCAGCACTTTATATTCAGTAAATACAAGTCTCCTTTCACTGCCTGTGCATGTCAGAGGAGTCTTTACAGTGTTACACTGCCAGAGAGCAGGCCATCAGGGCTGCAGAGGATTGCAGGCTGGTCTTAGAAATGTTCCTCCTGGTGAAGCAAAGTAGAGCAGAAACACACAAAACAAGCTCCACTGCTGATTGTACCCTCTCATTTGTATGCTCAGCACTCTGCCAGTAATGAATCATCAGCCCAAGTTCTGCTCAGCTCATCATGGCTGCAAATGCTGCAGTAGCACTAAATTGGGAGGGACACAGCTTCATCCCCAAATGACCAAGCATGGGGGTTGCAGGATGCCTGTGAAGCTGGCAAAATTTCACCCTGTTGATGTGGAAAGTGGCACAGTACACAGATACCCACAGTAGAGTTGAATAAAGAAGAGGTACTTGGTCCATGATGAGGTGTCTGCAGACCAATGTGCAACAGTGATAAAGCAAGTTTTGCTCCGCCTTTAATCAGAGAACAGTTTTACTCCGCCTTTGTTGCTCTAGAGAACAGCAGAATTGCCCAGGTATGGCCATGCCTCCTTTAGTTGGGAAAGCTTTTCATGTCAAGACAGAGGAAGGATATGCATCCCATGTGGGAAAGGAGTGCTCCATCCTTTTCCAATTATCAGAAGAATCTATGGAAAAAACACAATGTTTGGACAAAATGTCTCATACATTCACCATAGAAAGGCAAACTCTCTTCCAGGTGTCTGCAGCTCATACCTGAACAAGATGCCTGGAAGTTACACCCTGATGAGCAACAGAAAGAAGCTGCCAGTCCCATGGATACCTGGGACCTGCTATGAATTCTGGAAGAAGACATGCCTGTGTCTGCCAGGAACAGAGCATACGTGTGAAGGTAACAGTCCAATATAGCTTTTTTTTCCCCAAGACTTTACGAATGTTGTGGTTTAACACCAGCCTCTTGCCCAATCCACACCCCCCATAGCAGGATAGAGAGAGATTTGGAAAAGTGAGAGAACTTGTGGGTTGAGATAATGACAGTTTAATAGGTAAAGCAAAAGCTACGTGTACAAGCAAAGCAAGAGAGGGAATGCATTCACCACTTCCCACGGGCAGCCAAGGGTCTGGCCGTCCCTAGGAAAGCAGGTCTCCATCACGTGCAATGGTTACCTGGGAAGAGAAACAAAATAAACACCATCCCTCCAAACATATCACCCCTCCTCCTTCTTCCCCCAATTTTATATATGTTGAGCATGATGCCGTATTTTATAGAATATCCCTTTGGTTAGTTGGGGTCAGCTGTCCTGGGTGCATCCCCCCCGAGTTCCTTGTGCACCCCCAGCTACTCACTGGTAGGGTGGGGTGAGAACCAAAAGAGCACTTGGCCCTGTGTAAGCACTGGTCAACAATAGCAAAAACATCCCTGTGTTACCAATGCTGTTTTCTACACAAATCTAAACCATACCCCCATAGTAGCTACTACAAGGAAAATTATCCCGGACAAAACCAGCACACTCTCTACTCCTTATTCCATACCATTTATGGCACGCCCGGTACCACACTATCCACTAGAACCTCACTAACCAACCTCACTCCCTTCTCATCCTTTGATACAATATGCAGAAATTGCTCCCTTTGCCTATGGGCCACCCTTGTAAAATGTTCATAAAACTCCCACAAATGTCAAAAAAATGTCCATTGAGTTGATCTAGTCCATGACTTTGGGCTCTGTCTGTTATGGTGGTCATTTAGGACTGGAGAGATGGTGTGTTCCATAGTTGCTGGGCACCAAGGCCAGCTCAAGTTGGCTCCACTGCTGTACTTGCACTGCTTCTTGTAAGGCATGTCCTCCATTGGTTCAGCTGGTTCCTGCTATAGTAATTCCTATAAAATGCAACTCCAATAATGGGTCACAACAGTTTAAAGTTATTTGCCTTACAGTCTCCAGCCCTGGCCCCTTTGGACCATACAATCAGGTTTGGTATTACAATGAACTCCTCCCCTTGCCCCTGCTCCAACTTGGACTTAGAGACTGCAGTCCCTCAGGGGTATACCTGCTCCAAGTGGAGCCTTGCCTATGATCCACAGTCTCTCCAGCGGTGTACCTGCTGTGGCAGAGACTTAGACACAGTCACTCTGCGGTGCACCTGTTCCAGCACTACCTTATTCATGGGCCACAATGCCTTCAGAGATATACCTGCTCCAGTATGGCCTTACACACAGCCACAGCTCAGGTTCACACAGGAGTTCCAGCCTGTCCAGCACAGCAGCCCAGCAGTGAAGGCCTGGCTGTCTGCCAGCCCAGATGCATCGCCATCACTGTTACTGAACTGTTCCCAGGCACAGGAAGATGATCAGCAGCACAGTGCTACAGTGAGCGGCAAAAGGCAAAAGCAGCCATTAATGAGCAGTAAAATCTACTATACAGTAAAGCAAGTAAGCCCCATGGCAAGCACAGGAGCCTGTCAATTAGCAGCTAAACTGCAATAACAGCTATAAATTCAATCTAGCACATTCCAATCAAACCTGTCATTATGCTGAATCCTTGGAGCCTCCTGTTGGATACCAAAAAGGACTGTTGTGGTTTAACCCCAGCTGGCTGCTTGCTCACTCTCCCCCTGACAGGATGTAGGAGAGGAAGGATACAAGTGAGAAAACTCCTGGGCTGAGATAATGACAGCTTAATAGGTAAAGCAAGAGCCATGCATGCCAGCAAAGTGAAACAACGAATTCATTCCCCTCTTCCCATGGGCAGGCAGATGTTCAGCCATCTCCAGGAAAGCAGGGCTCCCTCATGCATATCAGTTACTTGGAAAGACAAACACCATCACTCCAAACATTGTCCCCCTTCTTCCTTCTCCCCCCAGCTTTTTATATGCTGAACATGACATCATATGGTGTGGTGTATCTCTTTGGTCAGTTGGGGTCAGCTGTCCTGGCTGTGTCCCCTCCCATTTCTTTGTGCACCCCATCCTACTCACTTGTGAGGTAGGGTGAGAAGCAGCGAAGGCCTTGGCTCTGTGTAAGCGCTGCTCAGCAGCAACTAAAACATCCCTGTGTTACCAACATCATTTCCAGGCCAAATACAGACCACAGCCCCACAGTAGCTGCTATGAAGAAAATTATTTCTGTCCCAACCAAAACCAGCTCAATGAGGAAAGAGTACCTTAATAGTGACTTGTTGCAGAGGGCTGCGGTTTGTATCTGTGTGCCATCAAAGAAATTTAGGATCCTTTATAAAGCAAATCCTGGGGAAACAGGGATAGTACTTTCTCATAATGATCCATTTATAGCAGAGCAGTAAGAGAAACAATGGCAAAATCAGGTATGCTGGCTTCAGAAACAAGGAAACATTATATTTGGATGAAGGGGTGATTAAATGGAGACAGAAAAGGAGTGAAGGAACTTGAAAAAGGTGGATTTTTATGAGGGCAGAGAGAATGGGCAGGTCACAACAGCTTTATTCTATAAGATATACAGATTGGCCATGCAGCTCAGCAAATGACTGGAGCAGAATTTCGTCATGTAGCAACCACTTAGTCCTTTAGACCAAGAATGCTCTTTCTTCTTTTTCAGTTCCAGAAATTGCAGCCTTAGCTATTTTTGCTGCCTGGCACTACTGTGGAAGGAGATAGCATCTCTCCACTGCATTACAACCAAGACAGAGAGCACCCATGGGCCAATTGCCCTGCGCAAACACACTTGCTCCAGGAATTAAGACACTTCCCTTTTCCTGCTGCATCGTTGCTAGGTTCCCTGGATACTGTGCAAGGGATAATCAAATGCTCTCATCTGCCTGAACTGAGCAGTAACTGCTATCAGCTGTTCCTCTTGCCTCCTCTTCTTTTGGCTTCGTTTACTTTACCCCTGATTTGTTCCAAAAACAAGGGTGTTGCCTAGCGTTGGCACAGGCAAGGGAGCATTGAAGACATGCACATTAAGTCTTATTTAACTGAAGCCACTGTGCATGCCACAAGTTAGCCTGAGCCTGCTGGGAGAGGCAAGGATGTGTTCGAAGCTGTGATCAAATGCTTACATCAAGTCCAGGTCCTCCATGCTCGCATAATGTAGCAGCATTTCCAGGGTGCATCCACAGCACGTCCTTGCCTCTTACTCACTCTCGTTGCTTGCCTGCGCTACCTGCTGCCCTGCTCGTCCAAATGCACGTTGTAAAGTGTTTGAGACAAAGCCAAAGAGCTAAATGTCTTCTTGTGAACCACTGTGACCCGTGTGCTACCTGGGAGGACTCAGGCTGAAAGAGGGTCTGGAGAACAGTAGGCCTGAAGCAGAAGAGGAAAGGTCAAATTGGCTGGAATTATGAAGAAATGCCAGAAAAGGCAAAGTGCTCCAGATATATCTGTGGTTCCAATGCCAGCAAAGTCTGAGGAAGATTGTTTTACCTGTTGGATTTCCAAATGAGCCAAGCCTCATACACACAGCATCACTGAAGTCTTGCTCATGTTCATTTCAGCTTCCCAAAAATCTCAGTGACTTTTCTGTACTTCATGTTCAAATCACACCACATATCTTATCTGCAGAAACCATACAATGGAAATAGCTGCGAGACCAGAACAGGAGGTACAAACAGCCACTGTATCTGATCTAGCTGATATCAGGTCATTATGTCAGCTTAAACAATAATAAAAATGTCTGTCCAAGGCTCTTAATGCCCCAACACATCACAGGTATACTAAAGTCTCAACAATATTTAAATAATTGTACCAGCAAGCTCCAAAAGCTCCTTGATACCCTTTCATTTCTCCTAGGGCCACACATAGCTCTTTCTTGAAGGCAGATAAGCACATCTCAAGCCATTCAATGGGAAGCATGCTGCTTATACTCACAAGTCCTGGCTCCTTTCCGGAAGAGGTGAACTTCCTGGAGTCTCCAGGATCAGCCTGATCTGTGCATCAGGGAGGAGAGTGACAGGTCACAGTTCCCAGTAGGTCCTGATCTGTGAGGTACCACCTGAAGCTTAGTGGTGACTCAGCAATAAAAGGCAGCTGCTACAGCAAGATCACATTTCAGTTGAGCTCAAAAGGGAACATGGAGTGCCATGGGTCCCCATCTGAGGTGAGCAGGCAGTTAGCAACTCTGGACTCTGCAGGAGCCATCAGCCCACTGCACTCGGGTCTGCATAGCCTGTGGCATTCACCAGCTGAAAAACCTAAAGCAGCTTAATTGCCCATATCCAGGCTTAATTGTCCACATCCAACCCAACAGTGTTATTCAAAACCCAAGACTAACTGAACTGGCTTTTGCTGCAGCCCCTTGCAAGACAGGGCTTATGCACCAAACAGCAATTTCTTTGCTTCCAAGCTTTCATCTTTTCCTAACAACCTTTTCAGACAGAGCAGCAAGCAGCCAGAGTGGTAACAGCAGTATGAAGGGAGATATGACTCCCAAGCCCATGTGCAAGTGAGTTGGGAGAACCATAACATGAGTTGGGAGAAACACACCAAGAAGTGCCCAGAAAGCATACCAGAAATGGCCTAGGTGTGATCTACCAATTGCATCTTTCCTGCCTGACTTCTCACCTTATTCTTTGCTTAAATGGCCCACAGTCCTGGTCCTGACCAAACTTAAGAGGGGGCTCTGCATCCGTTTTTGCATGGGACGAGAAGGTACCGCTGTTAGCGTCACACAGAATCACAGAATCACAGAATTATCAAGGTTGGAAAAGACCTAAAAGATCATCCAGTCCAACCATTCACCTATTACTACTAGCTCCCACTAAACCATGTCCCTCAATACAACATCTAGTCTTTCCTTGAACACCCCCAGGGTCGGTGACTCCACCACCTCCCTGGGCAGTGCATTCCAGTGCCTGACTACCCTTTCCGAGAAGTAGTGCTTCCTAATGTCCAGCCTGAATCTCCCCTGGCGCAGCTTGACACCATTCCCTCTAGTTCTGTCACTGTCTACACGGGAGAAGAGGCCGGCCCCCAGTTCACTACAACCTCCCTTCAGGAAGTTATAGAGAGCTATAAGGTCTCCCCTGAGCCTCCTCTTCTCCAGGCTGAACAATCCCAGCTCCCTCAGCCGCTCCTCGTAAGGCCTGTGTTCCAGACCCCTCACCAGCTTAGTAGCCCTCCTCTGAACGCGTTCCAGGGCCTCAATGTCTTTCCTGTAATGAGGGGCCCAAAACTGGACACAGTACTCGAGATGCGGCCTCACAAGTGCTGAGTACAGGGGGACAATTACCTCCCTGTTCCTACTAGTAACACTATTTTTGATGCAAGCCAGGATGCCGTTGGCCTTCTTGGCCACCTGCGCACACTGTCGGCTCATGTTCAGCCGTGCATCAATCAGTACCCCCAGGTCCATTTCCTCCACACAGTCCTCCAGCCACTCCGCCCCAAGCCTATAGCGCTGCCTGGGGTTGTTGTGGCCAAAGTGCAGGACTCGGCATTTGCTCTTGTTGAACCTCATGCCATTGGCTACAGCCCAGCTCTCCAGCCTGTCCAGATCCCTCTGTAGGGCCTCGCTACCCCCAGGCAGATCCACACTCCCAGCCAATTTAGTGTCATCTGCAAACTTACTGAGGGTGCACTCAATGCCCTCATCCAGGTCATCAATAAAGATATTGAAGAGGACAGGCCCCAGCACTGACCCCTGGGGAACACCACTTGTGACCAGTCGCCAGCTGGATTTAACTCCATTTACTACCACTCTCTGAGCCCGGCCCTCCAGATAACCTTGCTGTTATCTGCTGCAGGAGCTGGGGCACATGTTCCTCACACTTGCTCTGTCCTGGGACAAGGACATGAGGACCTGAGGTGAAAACGAAGGATGATGCTGCACATGGAGCTTAATACATGCTGGTGACAACATTCCTCCACCCCCCCAGGCCAAGGTGATTAAAGGCGGAAAGAACTGTGCCATCAAAACCTTGCTTCGGCAAGGCCCCTGCAGCAGGAAAGGATTCACCAGACCTACGCCACAGTTAGCCAGACACATACAGATTCCTGCATGTCCTGGGTTCAGCTACAGGCAATTTTCTTTCTAGGGCGGCTGTTCCTAAAGCCCAGCAGTTCCCTTTTGGGCCTTTTAAAATACCCTCTACAGCGACAGCCTATACCCAGAGAGAAACTGTTGTGGGTTTAGTTCTGGTGGAGGAGGGGTCCAGTGCTTCTGCAAGAAGCAGCTAGGAGCTTCCCCTAGGCCCATCAGAGTAAACACCAGTTGGGCTCAAGGACAGCCTTGCTGCTGACCAAGGCTGAGCCAGTCAGCTACAGTCACAGCACCTCTGGGAATCATG
>VZTU01007118.1:0-26282 GCA_013400835.1 Zapornia atra
CCTCCCCTTGAAGGATGCTTTCAATAAGCAATCTTACTCTCAAGTTGTCTGAAAACATGGTGTTATTCCTAACAACAATTTGAAATTGATTGGACTTGGCCTTCACAGAACTTCGTGAGCAGATTCTTGACTGATGCATACTATCAAAATGCAGTGGAAGCTAATGAAGTTATGACTGTGTACCCTAGCCAAAGACTTGCCCCAAAAAGCTTCTAATTGGCTTTTGCAGATTACTAACTTCTTCAACCTTTTCTAAATAACTGTTAACGGAGTTTTTTTCTTTCTCTATGCAGCCTTTGGGTATTTGACTCTTCCTTTTATACTCCTTCCAGCAGTTTAATTTATGTATTTTTTTTCATGTACATCCCAAGATATTCCTGAAGATATCTTTTGGTATTGAAACATCTCAAATTAATTCCAAAGGCTCAGTTTCACTGTTTAGACTTCATGTTATGCCTTCTTTTGAATCGATTTGTTCCACACACACAGTTCTGAGAAAGTTACTTAATTGTAGAAATGCTTCTATTTCATAAAACACAGAAGTCTTATTCTCCTTTTTTCTCCTATTCTCATTTTCCTTAAGTGATTTCTATGTGGCTTCTACTATTGTAAGTTTTAAATATTATGTACATGTATACATTTTTCATTTAGCTGTTTGGTTTTGTTTTTACGAATGAAGCATGTAAAATTAATAATTCAAAAGAAAAAACCCACTTGTATATATTTCTCTACTATCCTACCTTCATTCTGCTTTACTTCTGAAATAGCATAATAAAGTTTCAAGTATTAAAACAAAGAAGAATGCTTTATAAAGAAACAGTCTAACATCAGGAAACTTTTTTTTAGTCTGTCTCTTAAAATACGAAGCTCATTATTTCTATTACTCTTTTCCTCCTAGGCAAACTGTTCATATCTGGAGAGTGAGCATGGGCAGAGTCAAATACTTTTGCTTTACTTGGTATAGTGAAAATCTTTGTGCTTTTTAAAATATCTGTTGCAAATCTTCCTTAGATAATTTCTTTCTGTTGAAATGCTTGATACTTACAAGAAGATTGTAGTTTTATTACCAGTAATGCTCCTAATACTCATATAAACTGTTGCTTACAGTCTTTGAAAAGTCTGTATAAAAGCTAGCTAGGACTAAGAGATTCTTATTAGGTTCTTTCTGAAGTGTTAAAGCTGCTGGAGCAGTAAGAAAACCATTAATTGATTTTATATTTCGGCATTTTTCAAATCTTCTTTCCTACCCTGGATAAAGCCTATTTTATTTTAAATAGAAGATTGGAAGAATTTTGTGTGTCTGCTGCAACCTTTTGGTTTTAGATTCATAGTGTGCTCTCCAGCCACCTTAACTCTGTAGAAGTAATTGCAATTTGTTTTTACAAACCTGAAGCAGAAGATTTGATGCAAAGTACTGGATCCAAATATCCAACACCTTATGGAAGGATGGGGCAAAACTTGGAAAATAAATCTAGAACTGAATCCTGAATGTTGAAATGGCACTGGTCTGTAGAATGGACAATCCCCATTCCATCTGGATCTTTTAGCCATTTAAATCAAAATCTGTCTATGGTTTTACTGAAGTCCAGCTCTAATTCCTTATCTTTTTGTGGAACTAGAGAGAATTTTGCTATGCTATATTTTGCTTTGAAAAAACCCTTTCAGTCACAAATGCCAGTTGAGTTAGGTGTTCCCAGGGTTCATACTCAGTCTTTGATAATGAAATATTATTTGTCTTTTATGCCTGTGAAGGAAAGTATGATTTTTAGGTAAGGATCTCTTCATGAGGGGTATTTATAACAGATTGCAGTCAATTGATACTCTGCTGGAGTTAGTCCTGGTAGTTATGTTTACAGAAGTCTGTTAGAGCAATGTAGTTTGATTTCCGAGATAACCATATAACTGTGAAATGGACCTTCTTTGAGAGTCACATTTCATTTTAAAGCCACTCTTATTATCAGTAGCATTCTATATAATAGTACTACACAGTGGTGTTATCGCTCTTCCTTACCTGTGTGTAACTTGGATACCTTTGTGTGAGAGTGAAAATGTAAAAAAAAGAGCAATGGCCCCTTCTCCAAAGCACTTGAAGTTTGCCATTAATGATTCAATCCACTTTCCATAAATGAATTATTTGGTAGCTCTAAATCTGTAATTCTTCCTGTCAAGAAAAAACATGTTCAAAAGAAGGGAATTATCTTCTAGTAAGTTGTGTATTTACAGACCTTTGCTTCCTGGGCTTCCTGACAATCCACTCATTTCTCTCTACCATGGAAGATCTCTTAGGTCAACTGAGAATTCAGGGTTTCATTACAGATAGAAGAACTTGTGAAGTCAATGTGATTAGTGATGCCTTGCAGTCTTTTTGCAAATTGGCTTTGCACTTCCAGTATTTTTTCATTTTTGAAGTTGGTTTAGAAGAGATACTCTAAAACATTGCTAGTCGAAAAAGGATGTAACAAGCATATTGGCAGTAACCTGTTTTATACAGTAGCTACCTACTGAATTGGTATTTGCATATGCTAGTAAAGTGTATTTACATTTTGTGGAAAGTGAAAAGGCTCTTTCCCATCAAGCTTGCCTGCTTGAATCTGGGGAGGGTAGTCTTTTATTTTTCTTTTATTCTGCTTTCCACAAGATTGGGATTTTCAGTCCATACAGAGGAAAAGCATGTAGAGATGTAGCAGATTCTAATTTTATCATTCACTTATTTGTCGTTGATTTTGTTAGAAACAAAATCAAGTAGGCTTTGATGCTGAGCTGTTAACTCAGATATTTACAGGAGGCAAAATGAACATCTGTGAAATCTGTTTCCAGAGCTGCAGTTGCCCAAAGTGTAGGCACTCATATGCAAATCCTGAGCCCTCTTAGGGAAATGTTCAGGTACTTGAGGTGTAACAGGGAAAATACTGGAACACAGCTTCTGCTCCCTTAATCCCTATAAATATCTACATACGAATATGTGGCTTGTTTGGCTACAAGGGTGTTGCAGGTTTGAGTGGTGAGGGTTTTTTAGGGGGGGGGGCAAGAAGCTTCCCCTACAGCGCCCCCCCACCCCAACCACCCAAACCTTGCCATGCATGGTGGGTGATGCAGAAGCTACCCCTGCAGCCTGTCCCTTGCAAAACCTTGCCGTGCAAACCCACAACAAAGAGTAAATCAAACACAATTGGGCTGATAAAACGGATTGTCCTGTAGGCAATAGCAGTCAAGAGCTGCCAGTATGACTATGGCACTGGCATAATTCTTGTGTCTGAGCAAGGGCTGGTGTTCAGTTAGTTTGGGTTGGTTTACACCACATGCATGAGATTCTTAAATGGCCAGAGAACACAATTTTGTGACTAGTAAGTAGAGTAATTCAAAGCTGTAATTTCAAGGTTAAATTCTGACCCCTTGCTTTTAATCCCATATATTCTATGTTCTTAATTCTACATGCTTTCTGATGAACCTACAAGGTTGCAATCAAAGTGTATTCTTAGTGCAGCAGCAGCCAAACTGCAACTAAAATCACTGGAGTTTCTATGAGGTTACTGGTCGACAGTATTCAAAATAGTAATAATAATAAAAAGCTCAAGTTTGATTTTTGTATGTGCTTGTGGGATAAGTTTATGGAACTTTGTAGAAGCACTGGCATTCAAGCTGACAGTATATTTCATCAGGAACAGGACAGGTACAGTTGGACTTGATGATCTCAAAGGTCTTTTCCAACCTAGTGATTCTGTGATCAGGGCCATCAAGTGGATGATAACAAAATAGATCTTCAAATCATCATTTTATCTTTGTAATATGCTCATGATCAGCATGTAATCTCTCTTCTCATGAGCTAACTACACATAAAAAATCACTTGCTGTGTTAGTATTTTAGTAAAGACAGCTTTCTTATCCCAGCATGTTTAAAATGTTTGTATTAGATGTTAAAGTCCTTGTAAGTCCCGTATGATTTAATATGTGAAGTGTCAAAACTGAAGTAAAACAATTGAAGCAGGACAAGAAGAATTCTGATAATTACAGTTATTAATAAAAAAAAATTCCAAAAGAAAGTAAGTTTGAGGGGTGGGGGCTTTTTTGTTTGTTTGTCAGTCACTTCTAGAGCAAAGTAAAAGAATAAGAAAGGGATTTCTGGTATTTAAAGAAATGCTCAGTTAGCATGAATGAAAAAATTTGGGCGAAGTCTCTCTTAACCTCTCATAACCTGTTGAAGTGTCGTTCCCTGAAATATGATCATAAAATTCCTATTTTTATCTTCCGGTCATATTGCAAGATTTCAAACATTTAGCCAGACAAAGCAGCATCTAGAGAAGAAACTTGCAGTACCAAAAATCTAAGCATTCAAAGAGAACTATATAGAGAAAATAAATACTAGTCTTTGAAGATCTTTATTGTCCGTTTATGAGTTATATTTATGATCTGTTTATGCAGAACCCCAAATTAGTAAACGTGGTGCAGCAGTGTTCATTGTAAGAACTACAATGTAATTAGAGTTCAATATTCAAACAAGCTTTCTCTTTCCCAGCCACGCATTTGTTCCTCTCCCCTGCTTGAAATACTTTGGGGTGCACTGAACCCAGGTAACAGCTCCATGTTTGCAAAAGGCTGAATGAGTGATGATGGGCTGCTCAGAGACGTGGGCTGAGGCAGCCATGGGCCAGGGCTAGAAGCTGTTTCAAGCCAACAGCACTGTAACTAGCTTCATTCAAGGATGTAGCCTAAGGCAGTGTAACCCTATGTTGCAATTTATGTAGTATGTGTTTAGATCTACATTAAACAGTTTGACCTTGCTTTGCAGAAGTGATCCAGAGATTCTGAACAACAGTGAATCATTTTATTTGGCTACTGCACACTTAATTTGCACTGTGGTGTTTGTCCCAGCACCAGTGTTTGGGATGACTATAAATTGATCATGTGAGTTTTAAGACGAGAAAAGGATCGATAGGAGACAATAGAAACTTCAGTGGACAGCCAAGGTCCAAAAATCCTGCTCCTAGTGAAGATCCCACTATTGATGCTCAGGAGGCAAATATTAAATTTCAAACATTAGTTTTGACTCATTAAAATCCCTTGGTCCCTCTCACAGCTTTATTTTCCAACAGAAAAGGTGCTTCTGCAGTGTTAAGTTAGGTAACACTTGCAAATGGTTGGATTGTGCAAGAGACTGAGTGCTGTTGTCACTAGACATTTCTTCCACATTTGTGGATGGTTCCATATTACATTGGCAGAGAGATGTTTCTCGATCATTCAGCTCAGCCAAAATCATATGACAGACTAAGGAACATTACTTACAATTAAATTATTGGCATAGTATATCTAAAATGTGACATGTTTATCATAGTATAGTTCTCACTTTTAAAAATGAGCAATTCAATGGTTAACGTACCTGATCTTGAGATGTACACTAACAACTGCTTTCCATCAAGGGTTCTCAGGGAATCACCTATGAACTTGTTACAGACCACAGGAACTTTGCATGTGACTGGCAAAATGTCTTTGTCATCAATCTGTCCTGACTAGGCCCAGCTGGTTAGTGTGGCTGCAGGATCTACAGGTTGTCTCCAACTGTGTGAGGACTGAGGTGAGGTCAGCCAAAGCAGGTAGCTGCATATCAGTCAACGAAGAAGACTTTAAACTAAATTGTGTTAAAGCTGACTTGTATCAGTCTGCCCAGGGAGCTACCAGCTGTTCCTCCCTACTCTTTTTAGAGATGTAGACCTATGTAAGAAAACCATTGTGATGATTATAGTAAGTCTGAGCAGAGACTGACTGATGAGCAGCTTCCTTCAGCTTGCTGCATTGAGGCATCAAGCCTTGAACCATGGTTGACTGCAATGACGAGCTATAAGGACAGTCAGTTAGGCATGAATTAAGTGACATTTGATGAGTTTGCCTTCATGCAACTCTTTAAAGTTTCAGGAGTTGCACTGCAAGCCAGCTATGTTATGATAGTGCCCTTTGGTAGATGTTCTGCATTCCTCTGGGAATGAAGCTGAGAAATCTGGGCATTTTTAACTGATGAACATACCTAAATCAATAAAAATTACTGTCATCTTAATTTAACAGTGGCTTTTAAAAGGAAAGTAAGAAAGCCCACACAGAAATTACATTATTTGTTGTTCTTACAGATTTTAGACATGCTGAACAGGTGTCATGTCCTACATGTGGGTTATGTTTGTTTAGTGCAAACTTGATTTCATTGTTTGGGGTGGTGTGTTTTGGTTTTTTAATGGCCAACTAATTTTAAAGAAACTTGTGATCAGCATTTCCTTTGATAAATGAAGCAGGTAAACAACTTGGAGCTCTTTGCTCTTCTGAAGTATGGGACCAGGCAGACTGATAACATCCACAAAACAGCAGTCATTACCACTTTCCTACTTTTCTGCTGCTCTGTTTAGTATCACATGGGTGGAATGCCAAAATTGATCACTCCAAGATCTTGATGAAT
Organism: Zapornia atra; assembly: GCA_013400835.1. Taxonomy (NCBI): domain Eukaryota; kingdom Metazoa; phylum Chordata; class Aves; order Gruiformes; family Rallidae; genus Zapornia; species Zapornia atra. Next base: position 6,437 of record VZTU01007118.1, read on the forward strand.
AGGAGAGGGGGTTCTGTTTTCCGGCTTTCTAAATAGAATGTGATGCAGCAAAAGGATATTTCAATAGTGCTTTATAGGGGGCCCCTTCTATGCCTGCATCAGAGAACCAAAAAGGCAAATGACAGAGTTCCTACTTCCCTTTCCTAGGACTAAGATTGGCAATTAAAATGATGAGAGCTTATAGTCAAAAAAGAGGCCTCTAAAGCCACAAACTTTGTGTCCATGTGTCTAGCTGGTGGACAGCTTGCAGACCATGTACAAGCATGAATTTAATCGCCAGAAGATAAAGTAGTCTTGTAGATAGAAACTGCAATGATGATTGGTACCTACAGGAGGTAGAATAATGCAGGCAGCAAATAATAAGAATGATCTTGCTCAAGCCAAAATACCTAACCTGTCATTCTAGGGGGAGAAGAAATTTCTACCCTTTTTATAATTTTGTTCTTCATATGTATGTCATGGCCTATCAATCAGGTTTCTTTAACTGAAGCCAGCTGGCAGGTGACACCACACTTTATCAACCACCAGTAAATAAAATGTAATGCTCCAGAAAAATTCAATTCCCAAAGCCCAGCCTTAAAAATCAATAAACCTTCTCCTCCAGCTGAAGCATTTCTTATGAACATTAACTTTTTAAATACAGCATTTTTCCTCACTTTTCTTAGAAACAGATACAAAAACTAAAACCAAATTAAAATGAAAAGCTATGAAAACTGTGGGACTAGAAACGACAGGTCTGATTTTAACTTTCATAGACATTGAACATTTTTTTTTCATTGAGGTTAATAAACTTCTAAAATTAGCAAGGATAGAAAGGTTTATTGTATGGATCCTTTAAAACTGAAACAATGTTTTGAGTTTTGAATAGTTATAGTAAACCCTTACTCACACTTCCCGAAGCTCCTGTTCCCAAGTAAACCATGAAAAAGACCAGTTACTCTGTTGTATAGGATTTTCCTACTCATTAAGGTTTATTGTAATACACCTATTAATAATGTCATCTTTGTCAGTCACTGCCCAGCTGTGGTTTAGTTTGGAATATCAAGCAACAAAGAACTAATAAAATCCAAGTTAATCTTCATATCCGCATTTACTTATTTCCCTTTAAATCTTGTGCTGCGATCGCCTTCAGGAGATGGCAGAGATGGTGTAGGAGCAGCCCAGTCACGCAGGCAAAAGGGTCTGTGTGCAAAGAATCGAGCTCACGTAAGCTGTCAGACAGTGCAAACGCCTTTTCCACCTCTTTCCAGCACCTTCTCTTGTTATGAAATATTTTCTTTATAGGCTCAGTTTAGTTATCCAAATACTTATCTGGAACAAAGTGAAAACCAAGCCTGCTATCTTATAGCAGAGAAAAATTTAATTGGTCTCTGAACAACCTGAACAAAGACTTTTATGTCTTTGGCTTCTTGTTTAAATGGTTACATTCTAGCTAAGTCTTCTGATGAAAAGCACTTGTTTTCCATCTAAGAAGAATCACTGTATCAAAGCTGAAAATGCTTTAACAGATTATATAAACATTCCTAGTGTTGTGGTTGTATAAAATTAAACCTCCTGGAATTCTTTGTGCCATCCTCAGTTTCTGGCCGGTGACATCTGTATTCAACAGTGTTGCAGTTATGGTCTCAAAATTACTGAAGTAGTCAGGGTGCTTTCTGCTAGCTTTCAGGATATTAATCATTTGATACATTCCCCTTTCTGACCTTTTCCAGTGGCCTCTAGAGCTCTCTACCTCGACGAGGTTCCTATAGCTTGTTGGTTAAAACTGAAGCATTCAGCGCTTCATGGAATCAATGGAGTCTGATAGCTTTATTGTATAAGCATCCTTAAAAAGATTCTGGGACCTTCATTGATCGACACTGTATGATTAATTGTCCATTTCCTCTGTATTCTGTGTACAGAGTGAATTGTATTATTTTCTAATCTCATCCTCCTCTTAAGAGAAGCCTGTACAGGTCTCTGAGGAAATACCTAGTCAGACCCTGTTGCTTCATCCCTCCTCTAAGATGAAGCACCACATTTCTAAGATTAATCTCAAATGTAATCAAAGTATTACAAAAAATAGGAAAATATCCATATGGAATTCTAACAAACAGATATGTTGGAGAGCTCGTGTTCACTAACACATGCTTTTGCTCAGAAAAACCCACCCTATGTGACATAGGAAGGAGTGTATTTTGATCATGGTAATGCAAATAAAACATGCTTGAATTTGGGGGGGGGTGGTGGGGGTGTTGTTTTTTTTTAAACTGGACTGCTTGAATGCTTGTAGGTTTCTGGACTGGAATAATACTAGTACTCCTAATACTTTAAAAGGTTATGGGGCATATTTTCAGTGGGAAGGAATTATCACCCTCGTATCTCGAAAAGAAATCACATGGTTACATTTACTTGAACAAAAATGAGATATAAAAATATCTCCAAGAGAAGATGAAATTCAAAGAACTCATCATATAGATCAGATAATCTAAGATCTATGTGTTAGAATTGAGCCTATTCACAAATTTAAAAAATGAGTGGAATAACATTCATGTATTTCTGACAGTTACATTTTCTTATTTTACAGCTGAACATCAAGCAGTACATTATATTATATTTGTCAGCATCTTATTCACTAACACAAAATATATTGATGCTCCTGTTTCTAAGTAGCATTAACAAGGAGATAACTGCTAAAAATTCTGCCCAGTGTGCAGAACAGTCACAGAATCACAAGGTTGGAAAAGACCTTGGAGATCATCAAGTCCAACCAAACCTATCCTAAGCTAAACCATATCCCTAAGTACCTGGTCTACGCGTTTTTTAAACACATCCAGGGAAGGTGACTCAACTCCCTCCCTGGGCAGCCTGTGCCAGGCCCCAACAACTCTCTCAGTAAAAAAATTTTTTCTAGTATCTAATCTGAACCTGCCCTGGAGCAGCTTCTTGCCATTTCCCCCTGTCCTATCTCCTGTCACCTGGCTGAAGAGACCATCACCCTCCTCTCTACAACCTCCCTTCAGGTAGTTGTAGGTGGTGATAAGGTCTCCCCTCAGCCTCCTCTTCTCCAAACTAAACAGCCCCAGCTCCCTCACCCGCTCCTCATATGATTTGCCCTCCAGCCCCTTCACCAGCCTGGTTGCTCTTCTCTGGACTTGCTCAAGGACCTCAGTGTCCTTCTTATGGTAAAGTCTTAAGGCACTGGGAAAAAAGTACAGCATTTTTTGTACTACTCAGAAAACCCATTTCAGGGTGCTGAGAGAGTCCATCTCTGGCCCCTTTTTCCACTCAAGCTGAAGCTTACTTGGTTTTTGGCTTGCTCCCCTGCTAGCATACAGCAAGCCTCCCTGCAGTCTATGACTGAAGGACTCAGCACACCTGCAAATTACTAGACTTTGTTCAGAACCTATGGTTGTAAATGGTTGTTTTCATTTCAAAGCCATTTTTGTCACTGGAAGACTTTGACTTTTATTGATGGTAGCTAATTGTACAGCAAATTAACTTGCTGTTTGGAACAAAGAGTGTTCCAGCACCTCTGGACAAAGTATCATGTAACAACCTGGTGCATTTGGGTAAATTCAGGCCACCGTCTTGGCTGTCTAGTTCTAGCTAGCTTCCAAGGATAAAGATTCCCTTGTTCCTCAGCTTTCTGAGAGATGATTTGCCCGTGCTGGAAAAAGGAGAAGTTACCAAGATACAGCTTTCTGTATTGAAAGCCTATGGAAAATGTGAAACTAATTTGTTTTGCTTTGTCATCTGGATGATAAAATAGGTATTGTAATATATTTTTAAAAAATAAGACTTTGTTGTTCATCACATGATACTGTTGGTGCACAGAAACAAGGAAAGCTGTATTGTCCATGTTCTCCCCTGATACTACGTTTTATTCTACTGTAATTCCCATGTAAATGGAATTATTTATGAGTTAACAATAAGCAGAAAAGTCAGGACCCTTCTACCTTTAGAAAAACTACAGGATTGTCTAACAGATCACTCATCTGAGAGGGACTTGGTCTGTGCTGAAGGTTGTAGTTTTTACATTTCCTAAAAACCGAAGTGGATTGAAGGTTCAACTTGCCAAGTATGAAACCAGGTGTTACCAAAACATTGCCATGGCAACCTTCCTAACATTGCTTATGGGGAGATCAGGAACAGCCAACACCTATTATGTTACCTGCCTCCTTGGCCCCCACCCCCGAGGCCCGTTGAGGTTTAGAGTTGGAATCACAGACCCCAGTATTCAGATGTATTCTTAAAACAATGTGTGAGAGTCCTGACCAAAGGTAGCAAAAGGAGGAATTTGTAAGAGCAGTGAGAAGGATGGTATTGACAGTCTGACACTACAAATCCTTGTTTGTAGTGGGAATGACTTGCAGTTAGCAGATAGGGTCAGACAGAGGACGTTTCCTATCCAAGTCATCATCAGCTGCAAAAAATGTTGGTACTTCACCCCTGGGCAATTGGCCTTGTCATCCACACCTGCCTTTACCATTTTTTCCTGATACAAACCTGACCTTTTTATTCCTGAAGCCTGCTTACTAACTATACACACATGCATCCTGGGCAAAGTAGGTAAAGGGGGAAAATGCCAGTTCCTTAGTTTGTTCCATGAGGTATTCTGATAAGTACCTCCTCGTTGAAAGTATTCATAGCCATTGTGCTAAGGAAGATTCCACATTAAGATTATACAAGCTTCTTTTATAATATATTGCCATCCAACATGTGGTTTTACCTTTGTGCTATTTCTGTATCATCCCATTTGTGGTCTGCATCTACATGTGTATGGGTGTACCAGAGGTCACTGATCCCTAGGGGAGGTCAGCTTGTGTTACACTGAATAAGGAAAATGACTGCTTGTGTTCTGTATAGGATAACCCCATCTCAGAGGAGTCATGGAAGAGGTTTATGGATTTCTTGACATTAATTTATAAAAAAGTGTGAAGTTTTGATACTCCTTTTTAGCCTTGAATTGGCTAGCTAAAGAAGCATGGTGCTGTTTGAATCCTCTCCACAATCACTTGAGGTCATCCACTCCAGATCTGTAGCAAAATGTCACAGCCTCTTCGGGCGCGTAACAACCCAACTCTCTAGGTTAATTACACAAAAGTGGCACTTTCTTTACTCCTCTTACCAAATGGATCCCCTGATATTCATGTGAAAGAAACATTTTTACACCTTTAATTCCAATTATACTCTGAAGAGTGAAGCATGGCAGAAGTTTAATTCAATGTCACCATTTTTTTTTTTTCTCCCTGAGAGCATCAGTGAGCATACAAAGAGTGCAGGAAGATGGTGCAAATTCTTACTGTACCTTTAATCTACTAAAAGAATCCTTTCCATATTAATAATATATGTGAAAGAATGAGCTTCAGTGGACTGATTGGTTCCAGGTGCTCTAACTGTGTGCCTCAAATGGTAAAGATGAAAGCAAGAGTTTTTAGGGATAGGAGTGAGAAAAGAATGTATTTAATGTGTTCTTTTAAAAATAACTTCATATCCATTCATTTTATGGGAACTAAGCTAACCACACACTTTTAATACATATTCAGTTTCTGCACTAGTCTAGGATTTTGAGTTTGTCAAAGCATCCCTGCTGTACCTTTTTCAAGCAGAGTTTGAATAAAATGCCTGAATAGAAAGTAGAAGACACAAAGAAAGAAATCAAATCATACAAAAAAAATAATTCACATATCATTGTAATGCCTGTCTAACATACTGCACAGGGAAAGGAGGGGAAAGAAAGCTCAGTGATTTTACAGTGCACTCTCCTGGCACTCAACCCTCATCTGTGTCATATCTGCTATAACAGTGAATTAAAATACATTTTTTTTCAGTTTTCATTGTTTGTTATGCTCTCTCTCCTTCTACTTACTTATTGTTGTTGAGTTGACTTCCAGGAGATGTTGGTGAATTTTGGTGGAAAAGAGAACACATGTTCAGGCTTCTAATCTTTCAAAATAGGGAATAGATTACTAGGAAGAAAGGGAAAATTATCAAATATAAATTGACATGGCTGGAAGTGGAACCTCTAAGCTCATTCTGATTTTTGTGTAACGTAAATCAAAACACATGGAAATAGAAGAATTTCATTTTCCTTTTATACTTTTATTTTCAACCCGAGTAAATGTTCCACTCTTAGTAGAGAAGCAGAGCATCTTCCCTTAGTAATTGTAAGCAAAAGCAATAAAAATGAGTCTGAGGTTGAATGAGAATACTGGTAAAGGAGGCTGAAGCCAGAGGTATGTTGGGCAGGAGGGTGCACGGGAGGGTGACAACTCCAAGAAACGAAATGTGTGTGTGCATGTACGTGCATGTACTCTGAAGGGAGGACAGGAATGAAAGAGAGGGTGGCAAGGAGGAGATCATTAAAAGATTGATGGAAAAGAAGTGCCTAGAAAACAGAATTAAGAATAACTCAACAAGGAGATTGCGAATGGAACTCTGACGTGTTGGGATGTGTTTCCTTAGCAGACTGCTGCTACTCTGCATGCAAAAGCTGTGTGACTGCAATGAGAGATGGGAGCAAGACCAAGGAGGAAACAAAGCAGAGGTGGGCAGACAGCCTACAGAAGTGGGTTATTTTTGAAAAGAACAAGTCAGATTAAAGAGCTGAGTCAGCATTATTGCTTACCTTAACATACACTCTTAAAGCTCCTAAGAACCTGACATTAAGCTTTTAACTTTCCAGTTGTATCAATCTAAGCAATAACTCAAATTTTTAATGTTTACATTTATGATCAACATTTCAGCTGAGGCAAGTGGTTCCCAGAGATGCATAAGCAGCTCAGTTGGCTTTCACAATACAAATGTTTTATACTTGCATACAATTATTAACCTCTGTTTTTGACTTTAACACTGTTTATAGTTAGTTACTGTATATTTCTTGTTTTCTTAGCTAGTACTGATGCAAACATTGACATCATATTCTGTCCTTTTTAGATTTTGTTTATTTAGTAATAGTATAGTGATACCTAGTGAGGATGAGCATGTTTGCCAGAGAAGTAATTTGAGATGGCCACTCAACCCTTTTGATGCCTTTCTTTATACCACAACTTAAACCCACGATTTATTATTTTGTTGGGCTGCCTAAATAACTGCAGTTCAATAATTCAGAAGCTGAGCCTAGACTGACTGCACGTGCACTGCTAGAGAGTGCGATGGGGCCCCAAAGTATGCCCTGCTCCCACTGCTGCATTGCCACCAAACCTGAGCTGACTCACTTCTCATTCCAGGATTGAACTGTTATTTCCATCAGGACTGTATGAAACCCATAGAAATAATTGAGGTGTACAGAATATAAAGCTCTCATAATAGTGCATTAAAAGGATTATATCATTAAATCCTCATCTCTGATTTTGAAGAAATACAGAACGCATGTGTTTCTGTATGCATCAAGAGAATGTGTAGCATTATATTTATACACTCTGACAATATGCAACATTTGTAGAATTGCAGCTGCTTTTTCATAGGTATTCTCCAAATATAAATGACTTTATGTGCTGAAAATCCTGAGGTGGAGCTGTTGAGAGTAATTGTGGAAATACAATATTCCCCAGAAGTGATATGCTTTTGGAATCAGATTTTGAATTTTTTTTGCTATGAAGAAGATAGCCTGCTGTTTAAAGAGAACCATACAGATTCTCAGGTTTGCATAATTATACTTTCATCTTGCCAGCTCACTGTTTAAAGCATCATAATGGAGGATGAGAAAAAGTTTTAAGGATGAGTCTTTTTATCCAGAAAAATCATTGGTAGTCCTCTACTATTGTTCTAAAATATCTGTCAAGACATATAGAAAAATGCTCTTGTAACTTATTTTAATTTCACTGCAATCAGGATAACACTTCTTTCATATTCATGACCTTAAGGTCATGAAAAAAGGAAACATACTATGCAGACATATTAGGAAAGAAGTAATTAAAAAACTGAACACACAGCAAAGGAGATTCGAGAAGTTTGCTTTCCAGAGAATTTAACAAGTTCACTTCTGAGAACTATATAACTCTGGAGGCAACCTATTGCCAATTAAGAATCTTCCCTAAGGTCTATTCAAATGATAAAAAAAGATTCCTTTTGACCTGAATGATTGTTCAGTTAAATCTTTGTCTGCCTAATGGTAGATTCCTTACTTTACTATGCTAACCTTTGTTTGAGTCTCATTCTGGGATCAGCATGGATTAAGGTACCCATTCAGTGAAGTAAGTAAAGGTCAAGAGGCAAGAGAAAAATCTACTGTACGTTGTGCTTATATTATGCTTGAATTATAAATCAAATGCATTATAGTATTCTCAAAAAATAATAATATAGTAGATTTAGATTATTTCATTTTGTCTTTTTCAAAAAAAACCAAACATAGTGAACTTACTTGAAGTGAACAAATATGATGTAAAGATAGTTATTAAAGAGAGATAATATTTTATCTCTGCCCGTAGTAGCAGTTGTGTGAAAAAGCCAATCAATTCTGTCACAGATCAGGATGGTGGTTAAGAAATGGAAAACATCTCTCCTGGCAGGTTCACTATTCATTTCTGACATCTGGCTGGTGCAGTATTGAACACTTAAATTTATGGAAGATGATAGTCTCAGAATAAAGTATTATGCTTTCATCCACAGAAGCCCTTTCTGAATTTCTTCACAGCTGATTTATACAATATTTTTATTTTTTTAGTAAAGGGATTTATTTCAGAAAGTTTTCTGATAAATGCTTGGTTACACATAGACAGCCATTCATTCTTCATGATTGTGAAAATTGTACAAAGTCAACCTAGAAGCCTTCTGCATCTCTTACAAGACTAGGTTGTTCTGGTTTTCCTTTGCATTTGATGGGCAATTTAACCTACAAATGGAAAGCATCTTTTGTCTTGCATATCGTTTGTAGCAAAAGCTGAAACTTTTAAGTCTGCTGTTGGCATAAAAGCACTCTCCTACCTACTGAAAAAAACAGTAGAAACCTGCATTTTAAAAATGGCATTCAATATATGAAATAGACTCCTTCCTCAACCCCACATTAATTCATTTTCCGATATTGTGGTTGCCTTTAAAATGCTAAAATTGTATAAAATTGGTCATACAGCCCCATTGGAAAGAAGTGTTCTTGTTTAGTATTCCCTTTTTTTGCTGACTGTGTAAACACACAATTGCAAAAGTCCCAGAACTGTTTATTTGGACGTTCCACAGCTGATGTCCACAAGTTTTGGTTGTTTTGCTGGCTGTAGCAAAAACTAACCTACATGTGTTTTTCTGTAGATTAGCAAACCTGTACAGAAAATAAATGCTCAGAGATAATACTCACACACATTTCTTGCAAATGCAAAAATGCTGTATAATATTTCAAACTGGTCAGCTACAGTGCCACGTGGAAATAGCTTGATATTAAGAAGTGAACAAAATTTGCATATCTGTTTAACCTTGATTATCTTTCTAGGTGCTCAGCACTGAAATTCAAAGCTAGCTTGTTTAAATGCTAGTTTGGTTAAATACCTACCTTATGGGAGTTGTTGCAGGATTGGGGGTGTGAGGGTGGGAATCATTTGTGTGATTTCAAGCCAGAATTTCATTGGAATTAAAGTAATTTGAGTAATGACCAAGATTTTCAAAGAGACCTAAAGGATCTCTAATTTCTCATGCTTGAGAAAGGCAGAATGACATCCTCTATTAAGGTTTTATAAAAAATTACAAATAAGTAACTCCCTCTTCTTTTGTATAAAATATTCTTTGTTGTACTTGGTGGCAGCACAGCAAGGTTTTACTAATCTCAGGCATAGACTGAAGTGGATGAGATGCAGAAAAACTGCACTTTGGGTTTTGGTACAGGCCTCTTGTTGGTGCAGTACAGCACGTGCACTGGCTTAGGTTAAATTAGAGGAACTCTAGAAAGCTGTAACTCACTGGGAAAATAAAAGCTATAGGGGGAAACAACTTTTAGAGACACTCTCTTAATACAAATTTTGAGAAGTATTTGATACTTTGGAGTTTTAAATGAACAGTTTAGCTGGAGCAGTGTACTGGCTCCATTTGATTGCATTTTTTCTAACAGAAAAGTTTGAAATGTCTTTATGGGGTACAGGAGAGTTGTACTCAAAATGGTTTAATATCTGAGCAGACTTTGTGGCAATAAATGTGGGATGTGTAGATGGTCCACATTTAAGATAGGTAAAACCAGTTGTGAAGGTCCTATCTTATCTATTCTGCATTTCAGTTTATTCAACAGAAAGTAGAGTGAGAGAATTAGAAGGAAGGACACAAATAAGGCGGGGGGGNGCTGTTTGCCAGAGATTACTAAAATGTTGTAATTACATAGAATTATCTATAACAAGATAGAAAAATATGTGCCAGTGGAGATGTAACATGAAGTTACTTCAGACAGCTGTTCTTTTCTACCAGAACAGGCTGTGCTCAATTATGTAAAATCAGGATAATATGAATGCATATTTTTAATTTTTATATTTTAAGGCTATACATTCTCTCACAATTTACACAGATACAGTTTCCACACAGTACTGGTCATTGTGGGAGAAAGTGTCTTGAAGAAACTTTTAGAAGTTTCTCCTCACCTCTACGTCATGCCCCTGCCCTAAAGAGGCTGATGAGATCTGTAATTCTGGGCTTGACAAGGCTGAGGACAGCCTGCAGACATTTGAACCAGAACAATTAATTCTTCATAAACACTGAATTCACTTTTGAGAGAAAGGATAGGAGAACTTGTTTGTTCTATAAAAGCTATTGCCTCAGCAGTGCACCAGATAGTTTTACAATGTCTTTTTCTTCTAGTAGCTTGGCATATTGATCTTTGGTCACTGCACTGTACTGTAGCCCATCATCATCGAACTGCTAAACTGTCATTTCTCTTTTAGAACAAGTTAGGAGTGAAGTCCTAGCTCATTAATCTGAGTTTCTCCATTGATTTCTGTAGCACCTGGACTTTTTATAGTATGTAAAAGTTTCACAGGCTAGAATAGCTACCTGGTAATTACTTTGTGGTACGTACACATTTATAGAAAGAGACTCGAGGGCATTTTCTGAAGAGGAAAACATGAATAAGTAGATAAAATGCTGAATAAATTCAAATAAACAGCTAAGACAAGACATACGTGTTTGTCGCTGATGCTAAAGTCCTAAGATTATTTAAAATCAACAGTTGGAAGAATAAGGAATGAGATAATCAGATCTGTAACACACCAAGAATGAATGACAGTTAAACAAGGAAGAGCTGAATATGAATGTAATGTGTGCTTATGGAATACGTGGGGGCTTTAAACATGTGGGACATATTCTTTCCATAGTGCCATACAGAGCTTTCCATAACCTGGAGTCGACCCCCATTCAATGGGTAATCATGTCTCAAAATAAACACAAGGACATGTAGAAAGAGACTGTGAGTCTTTGTCTTTAAGAAGCACAGGTTTGAAGGTGATGTAGCCAAATACTTTTTATACCTAATATAAATAGCAAGTATTTCTAATGCAGGTGAGGGGAAAGGAAATGTTAAAAAAGTACAAAAGCTAAAGCCCATGAGTATTCATGATGAAGGTCAACGTGCCAGTCAGAGGCCTTTCAGAGTTCCGCATCAGTCTTACAAAACAAATGTTGTTCTGCAAAGCCCACACCAACCTAAAGGAAAAACCTTTGTCTAAAGTACTTCTCAGTTGCACAGAGACAGACAATAAGTAGTACAGTATCATTTGCAAAGATAAACCTATTTCCCAAGGAAAGTCCCAGATGTCTGCATTATTAAATTGTCTTTTATGGAAACTTCTGGAAAAGTTCTTAATGTTCCTTGTGTGCTAGCGCTCTCATTTTGGAACTGGTGGGGTTTGCACATCCAAGTTTGCTAAATGCTGTACAATATAGTATTATTTATAGTCTTACCAGTGAGGGGAAAAAAGATTTTCTGAAGCAGTAAAATCAAGTCAACACTCCATTATCTGCAATGAAAACAGGCTGGAAGAAGCTCTCTTTCCCAGACCAAGGAATAATTTCATTCCAGCGCTTCTGGAGCTTGGTACACCCCCTGTGACCGGCTGTCCTCTCCCAGACATGCACTGTGCAAACATCTGCATCTGGGTCTGCCTGACCCAGCAAGACATTTTGGAGCCAAAAGTGATGTCAGGGCATGGGAGTCATGCTCAGACTGGCTTCACCTCAGTACCACACAAGTTGTCTCCTCTTTGGCTTCTCAGAAGCCACATTCTGGCAACAGACTAGAGCTGGTATCACCTTGATGGACCTTAGCTGGCCTGGTCTATTATCTTTTTTTTCCTCCACCTGTGGTATTGATAAGTGAGTCACTTGCATACAGAACCAGGCTGCACACAATGCATGCACAAGGCTTTCTCACTTAGAGAAGATTTTAGAAAGTGACTTCAGGTTTATTGGCTAAAGTAGATTTTTTAATTCCTCTGAAATAAGGAGGAGCTTATTCATTCATCATTGAAGTAAGCTTCAGAACTTGAAAAAAGTCCCATCCTCCATTGACAGAAAGGGGAACTATGCCAGGAAGCAACACCGAAGAGTAACCACTGGACAACTGCTGTATGCCTGAGCAGCTGGAATCTTGTCTCAAAGAAGGTTTCACACCCTTGTGCTAATGTGTTAGTCTTCAGTGACAGGCAGCACAGGCCTAGGGAAGAGGGTATCATGGTTTTCTCAGCTGTTTTCAGTGAGGCATGTGAAAAAGAAAACATTGCAAGAACTAAACATCTCGATAGCACCAGAAATCTGGTTCTATTTATTTATCACTTGCTTGCATGACAAGGCATGCATAGATAATATTGTTGGTCTTTTTGTATATTAGAACATTTTTAATTGTTATGTCATTAAAAATTGTGGTAGAAAAAGTAGAATTTGTCATCAGTTGACCTTGCTCTTTGATCCCTTCAGTTTAAGCTAACCCTAAAAGTAGGAGGAGAGCCATGAGAAGCATGGCAACAAACATGACTACAGACCTCAAATTTCAGGGGAAGAAGCATTTTGTTAAAGGAGAAAGATAGTAGATAGGATCACCAGTGAATTAAAGATGCAGCATGAATTTAACTATATTGCTGGGGAGTCCATGCAGTGGGGAGATTCTACAAATAAAAATCCAGAATAAAGTAGAGCTCCCAAGATTGCAGTTGACATAATTGCTTGTTTTTGAAGGACTACTTGGTTTCCATCAGAGGTAGCATATTCTTAGGTTACACCTATTGCTGCCTCTGTTGCTGCAGTGGTGGACCCTAATCTACCTGTAATAAATCATCAGATATACCATATATTGGAGAAAAGAAAGGGGAGGAAAAATAGTTTTCTTAATGACATCCTTGTAAAATGGATATAAACTGGCTACACCACAATCTAGATTAGGCTAGACTAGCACCAGTGTTTTCTACAAATGAATATACAGATTTTAATCTTGTGATACTTAGAAATATTAACTAGTCATTTGCCTCAGCTTCTGCTGGTATTTCTGATCATCTGTAATCACTCAGAAACTCACTTGACTTGAGCAGTCTGTGTTTCAACCAACATCATTATTTTTGATTTTTTCTTTTTACTAGGTCACCATCTGTTACAGCAGCTGTATAATTTGTGTGAGGTAGACAGGACACTGATGTTGTACTTAGGAGCATGCACCTGTGAGAAACCAGTGTCCTCCGCTGAGCAAAGACCTGAGCTGAGAGCAGAGCTAGTGAGCAGAGTACCGCCTCCTGAACCACCGGTGTTACTCCCCTGCAGCCTTGGGGGGTTCTGTTGTTCTTGGTACAACTAGTGTCAAGTGTGGGAAGGACATTAGGAATGGTAAGCAATACAGAAATATTTACAAATGTATAATTTAGACAGGGGTGTTCAGCACAATGAGCGTGCCAAAGTGCCTCCAGTTTTGGAAGCATGAAGGTTAATCAAATAGGAGGTTTGACTCTACAGTTCTCATTCAATAAAGAGTACAGCTGCTTTTCCTTGAAAGCTACTGTCTTGAATATCTTAGAAGAATAGACACACAGAAAGATCTGAAAAAGAATTAAATGGGTGATGCCAATATGCAGCTTTCAGTAAGAAGCATGGATTTAATATGCTAAAGGAGTGCTTAAATTTGGACAGATCATTGTAGAATACATTTGTGCAAAGCCTACTGGGAAGGTAACAGCAACACCATTGATATAGGATGTACTGGATATATTTTTTATTTTTGCAACATGTGTCTCTAAGGGAGACAATAACTATTCTTTGTGCAAATAACGTGATGGGAAGTGAATTGATTGCTATTTCCTCATTACATAAAACCATGACTTGTTTGAGAAGATAGCAGTTTAGGGATTGATGTGCCATTTAAAACTCCTTTTTGCTGACAAGTAATGGCTTGTGATATAGTTGGAAGGATTTATTTTTTAGAAGCATCCCAAAATTAAAACCAACCATCCACAGCAACATCTCAGCTCCCTCTCCCTGCCCTCCTCTTAACTTAAGGTATGTAACAGACTTCACCAGCAATTTACAGTCTTAACTGCTTTCTCAACAACCTTGATCGACAAGTAGGTACAGTTATGGCTGTATATGCCAGCCATATATATGGAGAATAAGTTACCCTTATGCAGAAGGCTGTCTCATCTATTTTTTATTGATATATGAACAATGTGTATGTAGGAAAAAGTCTATTTCCAAAGATATATGCATAAACAAAAAAATACATACAATTAAATACATTTGTATATATTACTAATAGTAGTTAAACTTTGAAGCTGTTCAGGAAATCAGCTTGACTCTACAGCACCTCATGATATGCTAACCTGCTTTTAATAATAGAAAAACAGATTTCCACTCACATGTACAAATGAGGACCTCACTGCATCTGGGAGCACTCAAGTGAGTGCCATGCACGCTAGCTGCAAGCGTGTCAGATGAATGCCACGCAGCAAGGGGACCAGTCTGCTTCAGGCACCTATGGGCCACATTCAACAGCAAATCTGGAACTTTTTGAGAGCTGCAGTTTTCTCACAGAAACTATCTGTACACACGAATAATCAGTTTCCTTAGTGATATTCCTTTTTTTAGTAAGAACTCATCAGAAGAAAGCCCCTTTTTGTTTTAGCTCCTTTTTCAAATAGTTTCAAATTGGTTCATGACTCCACACAGACTTATTTCATCTGCAGGATGACAAAAGCCTTCTTGATCGCATGAATGTATTTTGCTGTTAATGAGAACTCTGGAGATTTCTAACATCAGCAGTGAATTTACAAAAAATGGTTTCATTTTTCTTAAGATTCATTTCATGAAATAAAACTAAATTAGGTCAGGCATGAAAGTTTCAAAAGGCTCGTATCTCCAGAAAGAACATAACTGTTATCATTCACTACTAATAATATATTTTAATAACATTGAGTTTAAGTCTCTAAGCATCCTTGTTTGCCTCTATTTAAAACTACTGTACAATAAATGAAATATTGCTCCCATGTTTCAGGTAAAGCTAAAATTAAGTCCTGTGGCTAAACTATGCTGGAGGTGGTTGAAAGAAAAGTTTCACTGTGTATTTCATAGAGCTATTAATAAAATTATTTTAAAAATCAATAATGAGATTTATGCTGCTTCTTAATATTATTGATTTTTGTTAGTGCAAAGGCTAGATCAGACACAACATATTTTCTAGTTTCATTACTGAAAATGACATTTTTCTGTCTTTGAATAGCCATTGCTCCAAAAAGAGGAAAATAATTTTTTTCAAAATGTTACTGTCCTATCACACTTTTAATTTTCATTTAGAGTCCTGAAGAGTTGATATAGTGTATCTAGCCATAATTTATCATTGCACATACCTTGCAAAAATTGTTCAACTATTATTTTTCTATAAAAGAAATTATGAAAATCCATAATTATCTGCCCATTATGCTATGAAGGTTTCAGTCAACTGTATATAGCAGCTTTGTGATCATAATCACTGCTGATGTTAAATGCAAAAATTATGTTTAAAAAACCCAACCCTCATTTGTAATATGTAATCAGTGTTAGATTGATTTTCCTCTGGTGGGATAATATTTAAAATAGGATTTACAAGATTTCATTGACCAGCTGGCATTTTCTTTGCCATCCACAGGGATTTTTCCTCTGTCTTTTGAGTGTAACAGAAGTGATTTTAATTAGTATTTCATTAGTATTAGTAATTTAATCTTTATGAGATAATTGCAGGATGGCTCTTAGGAAGACTGATAAGAATTCAGGTGTAAAACTAGTGCCATCAGAGCAGAGATGGTTTGACTCTGATGGACTTGGACTCTGAGCTACCAAATTCTCCCATGGAGAAGTAGAGACTGCTAGAAAATTGTAGGAGATAATTTCAGAACAAAGAGAAATGCCCTCCTTAGGTAATTTCTGTTTAATGTAACTTTTTAAACTCCAATTTAAAACTCTTTAAACTTTTTGAGGCTTCAGTTATTTCAGGAGGCAAAAGACTTGGTGATGGAGGAAGGCTCATGAAAGAGAAACTAAGCAAGAAAAGGCAAAGGTCAGTAGAACGAATCGTTAGACTTAACAATAAGGAGCACTCAATTCTGTTACATGGGTTTTCTCTCACAAATGAAGTCTTCCTTCAATTTGATTTTGTGGTGCTGCAGTACTGGTACTCAGCTAGACTCTAGAAACCAGTAGCATCAGGAAATCCAGTGGTGACTCTTGAAGGTTACAGTGTCCTACTTATGAATATTTGGAGAATTTATGTCTGATATTTATTATCTAAAATCCTCTGTATCAACTCTGGATTTCTCAGAGTGAAAGCTGCACATCATTCAAGGCTAGTAGGTGGTAGTGAATCTTGCAAAATCTGGAAGTTTAGTGCCTGAAATTCAGGTTCCTCTTCCTTAGGTCTGTCCTTGTACTCATCAAATATTGAAGAGTCTAGCAGATCTTGGTACAAAACAGGAAGGCTCTTACTACAGCTTTCAACTCATTAAAGGTTTTCCCAGTTGGCAGTATGGGAATAGAAGCTCTTGTAAATGGATTGCAGGAGTGGGGAAAGAAATACAAGGAAAAAATAGTTATATGAATTAATGAAGAGTGGATGAAATTCAGCCATTCTAAAATAGTTGACTTGCTGAGTACTTATTTAAGAGAACATGTCTTCCAAGAGACAGGAGGATCAGAGTACAATGTAAAATCTGTAAAAGAGCTATTGAAGTAACACAAATAAAGAAATGCTTGAGAAATGTTAATTTTCAATTCATCGTCAACATGTGTGTTCATTTTAAGATGCTAAAATAAATCATTATTGAAGTTCCTGAACTTCTAAGGATTAGTTTTGTAAAGGCATGAAATATTTCTATGAAATCTCTGAAAAATGGGGGTAGAAAAAATGAAAGCAGCAGTAGCAAGCTTTCCTCTAATTTTGAACATGAACAAATTAGTACTACCTGCCACTGTACATATGTTTGCAGCAGCTGCTGGGATTGTTCAGAGTTGTGCTATGTTTCATACTCAGAGCACATTCAAAAACTGTCTATGTCAAAGAGATTGTTACTTCTCTTGTAGTTTCCTACTAAGAAGCTAGGGGAAAGTTGGCATATCTAGTTGGTTAACTACGTGTTAAGCCAGAAGTGTCAACTGTCATTTTTTGATGTGCTGAATTTCAACAGGGTTATTTCCAGAAGTGTCTGCTACTTACTTACACCAAGGCAGAAAGTGCTGGCAACTATTTGGAACTTTTAAATTGTGATTTACCAGGAAATTAACTAGACTCCTTGGTTGGGAAGTTCTTCAGGTCTTTGTTCCCCAATCTCCAGTGTTCATTAATCATTGACTTTCTTTAGTAGCGATCATCTCCTAATAGTCCAATTAGGACTTTGTGTCAATAGGCAAGAATATTTTTCATTTTACCTCCTCCTTCCTGTTTTAGTATTTTTTCTTTGTTTTCATCCTCTGAGGTCTTACCAGAACACGCTGAAAACCTGTTCAGGAAAGAAGTATGTACCTTGTATAGAATAGTTTTGGCTGAATGATGAGCAAGTGACTCTTACACCATGAAATAATCAGAAGTGGTCTGCATGCTATTCTGTAATCATTAAAGTAGAGCTGAAGTTCCGTGTTTATATGTTGTAACTACCCAAATTAAATTATAACCATTTAATATACTTTAAGAAACTTGTAAGTGGCAAAAACCCACTCATAAAGTGCAAAATGAGGTCCAGTTGTGATTAATGCAACATTGTGTTTGTGAATGGATACATAAATCATTAATTCAGTGAAAGAAGTGGTCTAGTGGAATATTCATGGCTATTCTGTTGCATGTAAATTAAGCGTAAGTTGATCCTCGGGGTACTGTTACCCGTATGGCTATGCTTTATAGCATCTACGTGAGAAGATAAATTTGTGAGGAAAAGACCAAGGTGAGGCCAAGCTATAGAAAAGGCAATGAAAACCTCTGGGAGGGCAAATGAAACAGAATTTAAACATTCTCACATTCTGACAAGAAGGAAAGATTTTATCTCTTTGTTGGCATTTCTTTAAAAATATCACAGTTGCCAGAAAATGTGGTTGCTAATGGTACCTGAATATGATGGTGGCAATAATGCTATCCTAAGTTAACACACCAACCAGTATATGAGGAGCCCAGATGCCTGCAAGTTGGGTGATTACTGAAATATCACCTGTTAAAACGTCAGAAAGAAGTCATATTGTGCATAACCTTTGACAGCATCATCATTGTTTTGCACAGAGAAATTAGATTTTTTCTCTTTTGTCCCTTAACATAATTGTATGAATAGAAAGGTTACCCATGTACACAGTTTTGATGGTTTGCTTCTCAAGGTCCTGTTTAATGGGTTTGGAATGGTAATGATTGATGTAAGATGTATAACCCAGCAGGCAACCATTACTTCTGACCTGATAGAATAACTGGGGAAGGGAAGAATCTGGTGAGGCTTTGTTTTGGTTTTTATTTTTCCTATTTTGACACTAATATTAATTGTTGATATACAATGCTCAGTATTCCTTGGTTATTCCACAGATTGCAGCAGTGAAAATCCCAGATCACTTCTAGATGACCCAAAGAGGACAAGATACACAAGCTTTCATATTCCAGATCTTTTAAAACCAAATCCTGAGCAGGTTTTAGAGTGAAATGAAATGTGCACCTTCTGTGAACTGCATGAGAAGTAGAAGGGGGTGAGGGTAAAGCTGCTTGCATTCTTTCTATCTCCTTTTTACGACATATTTCTACCTCTCTAACAAGCATTTACATTTTGAGAAGAACACATATTGGTAGGGAGGTGTGAACTCCTTTGACATCATTCTGATCCTATTTGAATGTCAGTGGTTAAAAGTTCACAGCTACTGTTCTGAATCCTTTAAGGAAAACTGAAATCAAAGGATGAGCAGGCAGAAAGGTTCAAAGGGGGTAAAAAGGAGGAGGGAGAACAAGGGGAAGTGTAGAGAGCTCTCAAGCATGGTCAGTGAGAAGACTCAAAAAGAAATAGAGAGATAACAAGGTGGTAATGATGGACTTTTTCAATGAAATGTGGATACCTGCTATATAGGTTGTGCTTCTATTCCTGTCTATTCATATAGGTCAATTCCTGTGCTGGTCTGTGAGTATGATGGAGGAGTCTTTGCCTCCTCAGAGAGTAGCAAAGTTTTCCATTAAAGAGAAACTTTAAATAGTGTTCTTTTAAATATTTTTAATATAGCATATATATCTATGCCTATATATGTATGTGTATGGGTATAAAATCATAGAATCATTTTGGTTGAAAAAGACTTCTAAGATCACAGAGTCCAGCCATTAACCCAGCACTGCCTACTCCACCACTAAACCTTGTCCCTAAGCTCCACACCTACAGGTCCTTTAAACACCTCTAGGGATGGTGACTCAACCAGTTCCCCAGGCAGCCTGTTCCAATGCCTGACAACC
>VZTU01007118.1:35330-62936 GCA_013400835.1 Zapornia atra
TTTCAGTTTTTAGTATGTTCTTTCTAGTGAAGTGATACACAATATAATAAATTAAAAATTGTATCTTGTAATTTGTTTACTAGTTAGACAAAATTTCAGAATAACAGAGAATGTGTTTATAATAAACAATTCAGGAGTAACTTCAGTGTTTAGAAAAATGAATGGGCTTTTAATGCTGTGAAGTTATTACTTCATTCACGCCGTGTCCTGGAGCATCTAGAATCCAACCAGATGTCTGAAATTAATTTGAGTAGGCAGAAGTGATAAACTTCCAAAGCTCTGCTGACCTTGTAGTAGCTATCACAAATTGTTTTACCTGAAGTTCTTATCCCTTTGCTTTTACGGATAATTTTAGCTTTGGCTCAAGGTGAAAAATTAGTGTGTTTGATAAGCAATTTGAAATTAAAGGATGTAATAATAGTTCCATAAAGTTCTGTCATTGTGCTTCACAAAGTGATTAAATATACATAATAATAACATTACTAGATTTTGCACTTACTGGTCTTCATTTGTTAAAGGAGTCTGAAAATACTCCACACCATAGTCAGAATAGTGTATATAAATAGACCTGTTGACAGAGATTTACTGTTGCTTATAAGTTTTGAGATATATTTGGTTTTAAACAGATTCTTTTTCATGCAACTTACTCAGAAGTCTTGACTTACTTAATGTAATACTTGGTCTGAAACAGTAAGATAATTTTAAATAACAGAGCTCTTTATCTTTTCATGCATGTTGAACTCAGGTTTCTGAGTACTTCCAGCAGAATAATCTATACTACAGGGTTTACTTATAATATATTAGTTTGTATTATCTAATTGTTTAAGCACTGGTGTTACAAGTAATTGATATAAGAGTATCAGTTCAAATGATACTTTAAAATATAAACTTACTCATATGGAACTACACTAGGAAAGCTAAAATTACATTTAAAATAACAATTTCTGTGCAGTTAGGAAAATCCTTTTAGTATAGATAAGAATCTGTATCATATTGTTATTAATGCTTGGTGTATAAATCTTGAAAGTAAAACCTAATTTCTGAATGGATAGGATGGAAAATATGTGCCAGATTCGTTCATGTATACTATACCTTTTCGCAAAGGAATAACATCCAGTTAAAAATTAATCTAATTAAATTTGATTTAAATCTATCCAGATGTGTTAGAAGATTGTGTAAAGATTTTACTTCAGTTTGAATTCACATTTATTTGATGGACAAGCATGTATAGGTTTTATATTAATTTTTTTATATATATATATTTAAAATTCAGCATTATTTCATTTTCACATTAAATTTCTAGAGAAGAATCTATGTATTTCTAGTAAACATTGTTAAGAGAAACAGTTTATTAGAAGTCACCTGTTTTCCAGGGAAAACTTAGTCCTTGCTGTGAGAGTCTGAATGCAGGCAACGGCCCATGTGTTGAGAATCAAACTCTGCAGCTCGGTTGTAAAGTACAACTTAACTTGGGGAGATAAGTTCAGGAAGACCTCTTTAGCTTGGCTGTACCTTTACATATCCTGCCTTGCTGAGATTGTTGAATGAACTGATTTATACCATATTTAATATGGAATGTAGTTTCCTAGGACAGTCAAACTGGAAGATGAAACTTCATGAACCTGGACAATGTAAATCATTTAAAGAATGTATTAATAGAAGTTAAAGTGAACTAAAAAACCCAACTATTCTAGGGTCAGGAAGTAGGGGAGAGAGGAAAGAAGGGTTGAGATATTTTATTAAAAAATAGTGATCAAGGATCAAAGGTTATCAATTTTTTTGAAAGATGAGTTGAACAGCTTTCTAAGGACAGAGTTTTAGAGACAGTGAATGTCTCCAGAGATCCTTTATTATTACAACTGCTTTTTAAAAACATTAATACATGCAAGAAAGTATAAATAATCCTGAGTTCTTCTTTACGTGCATCATTTCACAAAGTTATTTTCAAATCTTCCACCTAAGAAAAGGAATTACAACTCCTGCTGTAGCCAGAAGATTGCTTCAAGCTCAAAGTGTCTTAATCTCCAGATTTTCTGTTTGAATTCCACTTATTCAGTTGCTCAGCATACTAGTTGTACAGCATACAAGTATGTATTTAAAAGTACACTGTATGTTTCAGAACAAGTTGATGAAGTGACAATGGTTCAGCCCAAAAGAAATCTTTGAGTTTCCACTCACTGTGCCATTTCATTTGGCCTAAATCCCTTGAACTGCTCTTCCCTGGGATGCTCCAGGGAAGCACCATAATGTAGTTACTAGGAGGACTGAGGGCACTGCATTTGAGGCATCTGCAGCTTTCTCTAGCCCAAAGACATCAAGAAGAAAACTCGGTATTCCCTATAGTAGGCTGGAACATGAACAAGGAGGACAGCAATACATTAAAGGGACCTTTGTAACACTGACAATATTCAGAGTAAAAGCATTCAAAAGCATGTTACAGCTTAAAAGAAAGTATTGTATGGAGGAAGCTGGGCAACAGAAACAAACCTATCAGGCCTAAACAATGACTCCTGCCAACTTCTGTGTTCGTATATGCACTTCTATTGAGGTTTCTTTACTGTGCCCTTTACTGATGATTGAGAGCTGGGCACAAGCCCTGCCAGCACATTCAAATCTGTGAGGGAGCAATGCTGAGCTGCTGTCAGAAATCCTGCTTCCTCAATGCCCCAGGCAGGCCGTGAGCAAGTCTGATAGCTGCCCAGGCAGCGCAGGCACAGATTAATGATTACCTTGTCCGGTTGCTGGCCATTCGGACACAGCCCTGGGCGGCTGCTGGATGCCATCCAGTCAGCAGTTTTCCAGTCCAGGAAGCTGTGGGTAGCTGTGAAGAAGCACAAATCACAGCTATCTGTCCTTGGCCTGTGCAATAACAGTCCATGGTCAAAAGCCAGTCAAAGATAAAAGAAACCAGGGGATTTGGCAATGCTGTTTGCACTGGAGTTTGACATCTCTGCTGTTCATAAGGGCACTTGGCTAAACTTGCTGTACATTTTGGGGGTCATAGCATGGTATCTTATTCATATTAATGAGCCAAGATTATGCTGCTGTGTGGAGAACTACTGCACCAAAATATTTAAAGTGGTGTCTGTTAATATTATTCCAGCTACTAATTTAGTGGCTGTCTCTTTGATATAATCTGCCACAACCCAACCCATTTGTTCTGACTGATGACATCTGGAGCTTCTTAATAAACGTCAGCTATTAGATTTGAACCCCTGTCCTTCTGGCAGTTTGTAGGAGTTACTTTTAAACTCAAGGCTTCAGTGGGAAAACAAAAAAGCCCTCCCAAACTATTGCAAAAAACGATGCAACCTGTACAGTTCTGCACACTCTTTTGTTTTAATCTTATCACTGTCCTGTCAGAATATATTTAATATCATGTAAATTCTGATCTAAGAGAATTAGATTAGTTCCATATCCAGTGAACAACTTCAGTGTTTTGGAACAGTGAAATCTTTATCTTGTAGAATTAAGTTGTTGGTCCAGCATACCATTAGCTTCAGATTTTCAATGCAAAGTTAAGTACATCAGCACAGTATTTAATGTAACGGGGACCAGGCTTCTACAGAAATTCTGTGACTTTGTTATTTATTGACTGCTGGATTGGGCAAAGTTGGCTTTAGAGAGAAGCAAGGCTGAGGCCAGCTGTCCCAACAATTCCTGGCATGTGTCAGGATGGTAAAGAAATGCCTTTGTTTATCGAAGCTACTGGGCATGCACAAATGGCTTCCTATGCCCTCACATTGGCAGGGGAGAGTCCAGAGGTACAAGGACTGTTGGAAGAGGCTTAAGCGCCTCCATCCATTTCCATTTGCTGCTCCTACTGAGAGATGTTCTCGCTCTCTCCCACTGCAGTGCTGTGGCTCATCTGAAGAACCGGGAAGAGGGCAGTGTTGCACAGAGTGTATCCGGAATGTCAGCTCAATGACAGCACAACAGAGGGTGGGAATTGAAGGAAGGTGGGTGGTTTAAGAGTTAGTCTTCTGCAAAAGTCTTTACCTCAATCCTTGCTATTTCTTTGCTGACTTCATAGGATAACTTTGGGTGTGGGGAAGAAATCTTCAGAAGTGACAGACTGTAGTTTTGACCTGTGCCAATATAGCATGAACTTTGGCAGAGATGGTTTCTAAATCTGAAAATTACTAGAGTGCTAAAACAACAAATAAAAGATGAAAAGGTTTGCAGCTGCTGTATATCAGATTCAAAATGTGTATTTGAAACATGCCAGTAAGAAATGCGAAAACATCACTTGCAAAAACTGAGTTACCAGATCAATGCAGCTCAAAACTAAGAATGAAACATGACAGACACATAGACATACCTTTCTAGTGGCCAAAGGAATAATTTCTAGGATAGAGAAATAGAACATAAACTAGGCTTACAACATACCAAGGATCTACAATCTCCAGGAGCATATTTTTATCTGCGTGTTTATCTGGGGTGCTAGTTGAGGTTAAAGTCAGAGATTAACTGTGGTTGACTGGCTAGAATCAGAACGGGGTTTAGCAGTTACAAGTGCCAGAAATACAAGAGCTGAGAGATTTTTTACGTACACAGTTTTGGACATTCAGGGCACATCTAATCCCAAATAAAATTAGCGCCAAGGTCACACGTCAGTCTGGAGATGAAGATGTGAGTGGTTTTCATGAATAGAAGGTACAATATTTTAAGTAAATCATCTACCACTAAACGTAGTTTGGCAGAACCCAATGATATGTGACCAACAATTGCACTGAATGCTTGTCTAATCTTGCTGGCAATTAAAACTTACCCAGCAATACTACTACTTACCAAAAGAACTGGGCTTGCAGAGGAAGAGCAACATGATAAAGCAGTTAGTTTGCTCTGAGTGCTGCAAGTAGTGCCGAACAGGCAGAACAGTTTTGATTTGGTTAATGCCCATCTTGTAAACAGTTATTTATTTTACTCACACTGTGGAATAGACTCATTTCATACACTTTACTGTTATTTTTTCTCAATCATGCCCAGAGATAGCTGTCTTAAATTGTACTGTGCCATCACATAGTGATGAACGAAGTTTTCTCAGGCAAACATACAGAGTCAGGACCCGAGAGTGAAAAGATGATGGAGAAAGGCAGCAGCAGCCTTACACCAACCCCAGCACTGACAAATTTGATCCTGAAGATTGGTACTAAGAAGAAGAACTGCACAGAACATAGACTCATCTACAAACATCATTCCAGATAATTCTTGTAAGGAAGGTCCTAACAAGAAGTCTCTAGGGAAAAAAAACCCAAACCATTTGGGCGCTGCTTTGCTTTAGGAGGCAAGGAGAGCAGAACCTCTGATGGAAGAAGCAGCCAGGTAACCTATATTAATGCTGGAAGCCTGTTGTGTCACTTCAAGCACCCAATGCTAAAAGAAGTATAAAGTACCATAAACATTAAATTATTGGCAACCTGAAGAACTTTACTCGCCTAAGATTAGGGTAATGCTGCAGACATTTAAATATCAGCTGTCTAGCAGAGGTGCTATCTGGAGTATGCTCTTGTAAGCTTTGGACTAACTTTTTGTACTCTTGGCTCCAGCATGTCACTGAAAGACCCAGTAAATGCAGAAGGTCTGATCAGAATATGTGGGGAATCCACTGGGAGAACTGTTTTTGTACACAAACACGTCGTGAACTCCAAAGTCAGGTTTGATGCTACATTTTTGAGAGGAGAACAGTCCTACAGTCACAGTTTTGACAGACACAGTCAGAATGCACTCTCTCAAGAGGACATGAGCTCTCTGCTCATTGGTTACTTGAGGAAGGATTCAGTAGCACATGGAAAAAGATAGAAGATATTTACTCCAATAGTAATAGTTGTGTGTAGAACGGACTTCCAATTCATTAGGATGTAGATGGTAAGGGAAACCTGGAAGATTTTGGCTTTCCAGAATTTTATACCTTTACATGGAAGCAGAAACCAGTACAGGGTAGTTTTGTGTGCGTAAGTTGCTGTTCTGGGGTCTCCACACTTGCCCAATTGAGGGGCATAGGTCCTGTATGGTAGAAATCATATTTGCAGCAAGATCTTCAACCACTATAGCTTCTCTAATGTAAAAGAACTCAAAAAATATGGAGCATATTTTAAAGAGGGAAACGGGATACTATAAATCCCCTGCAATAGCTAAGGCAAACCCAGCATGTATTCATTTCCCATTAGGAGAAGGGAATGATGCACCTGCAAGCTTCTTTCTGTCTCTGACCAGTTATTACTGAAGAAACCCAAGTACTGCGAGAAACTGAACGGGTTTCAGATTTCATTTACTTTGCCATAGACATCCTGAATAGCAAAGACCTGATGCAGCAAATATCCTCTGAAAGGTGGTGCAAGGATATATTTAATCATGTTTGCATGATACCTTAATATTAAAATAAGGATAAAGATAAAAAATAATAATAGCTACACTTTAGGGGAAAAAAAGCTTCCATACTAAGTGTGTCTAAGCCCATACTTAGTGTTAAAACATTTGTTTCCTTATAGGGATCTATGAATAAAGAGGTACTACTTTCAGAAAACAATGACAACATTAAGCTCTCCAAAGGAGATTACTACCTCCATCATACATTGAATTCTTTGGGTTTTCTTTTTTGAAATTAGCTTTGGAGTGGAAGGTGATTAAAACTCCAGTCCTGATATTTCTCTGACAGTAAAGGCAGTGTTAGTAACAAGCAACTTGTACATTAAGTCTGATCGAACCTGTGGCCAAGGCTGCTCCAGGCAGAGCTAAAACGGGAAGCCACAGCGGTGTTTTGTGGAGAACAGTGATGCCAGATTATGCCTGTCTGTTCAGTTATGCGTGAAAGCTTCAGGTATGAGGGGTATGAAGAAATATCTTGAAAACTCATTTGTGCCTCTGATCTTTCACAATGATAAATGCTCTGCTTTCAGTTTCAATAAGGAGATTCTAGAGAAGGGAAGGGAAAGGAGGAGGATGAGCTCGCAGGGGAACATTTTAAATGACAGACATTCAAATATGATTTTTTAAGACAATTGTTAATTTTTCATTTTATGACTCTTCCTAGAAAGTTTTATGCCAATTTCATGAATACAGAGGCTGGGAAGAGCAGCATTATGGGAAGGGCAACATTACTTGGGAAACATTTACAGATGGAACTTTTTTTAAGGCAGCAAATTATCGCAAAGATTCTCAAATTTAAACACAAGTGCACCAACCGAACACAGGAGGATTACAAAAACAAATAAAGGCACTGTATTGCAATTCAGCTTCCCTGTGTAATCTGGATGTGCAGCCCCCCCCTATATTTAGGGTCAGAGTAATGGATTTATTGAGGTTTGGTTCTAGATTCTCTGTCTTCCAGGTTTTTTTCTCTTTTTTACTGAACATCTCAAAACATTAGCATTGTCGGCAGAAAAGAGATCGGTAAATCATCTTTACAGAGCAAACAAATACTAGAGAAAGCAAACTTAGGGGTAAACTCTAAGCTCCTCTGATTTCCCAGATATTACAGAAATGGGGGTTTGTGCCATTTATAGACAATCTTGTTAATATGCAAGCTACTGGAAAAGACTGGAATCACTGTGCCAGTGTATTAAGGTAGGGAATGCTTTTTTCTTTGATGAATGGAAAGCAACAGTTAGAGGTAAAATTGGTTTCACACAGGTTATTCCTGACAAAGCTGAGGAAACAAGTTAATATTTTAGGTTTGGAAGAGGAAGGATAAGACAAGGAATCACAAAGTTCTTCACACAGGAAACAAGCATATTGCCTACTCTCAAAACATCCTTCCTCTCTGGATTTCACTGGTTTTTTTAAAAAATTGCTTTATTCCATTTCTGTTGCAAGGGGAAGGATCCAAGTCTGTGTAGATAAACACAGGGCTAAGTCTCATATGATGCCATATATTATTCTGGGCAGCTGCTGCTGAGCACATTTCATAACCTGGTTTTAGATTTGAGTATGAAGAATTGTAGACAATCTCAAGGCCTCAAAATTCATCTAAGCCCTGGGCAACGGCATTGACTAATTGAGATGTTGTGAATTTTTATTTCCTTTTAAGCCTGTCTTCCTTTCTCTACATATATATATATTCTAGCTAGATATTATGCAAATTAAGATGCGGACTGCTATCTGTGTCTAGCTGGCAGATCTACATCTCATGTAAAAAGCTTATCAGTATGTAGCAACTTAGAACATCAGTGTGGGTTTCTACTGGTTGAGATTGTCTGCATTTGTCTCTTCTTGTTTTCAGTGGGGTAAGTGATAAGGGCTTAGATTTTCTGCTATAATCTTCCTACAGTTTCCATGCTATTGAGGCTTTTTTCCCCTCTGCCTCTCCCCGAATGCCAACACCTTTAATTTTCATTGGGCAAGGAAATTCATGAAGAAATCCTTGTAGGACTTGTAGGATATTTTTAAGGAACGCAGCCAAGCTGAAGAACACAACTTTGTGAAAAGGACTGCAAGAGTTTTTCTCTGCATCAAGATAGTCAGTAACTTGGGACCAAATCAGCCCTCTAATTGATAGAAACTTCACGTATTCCAGTATTAAAGATGAAATCATTCTTATTTGTAAATAATGTGCTAATATTATGTTTAAGACACTACTTTGGAAAGTCCTTTAGTCAGTCCCATGGCTAGATCACTCAGTCACCCTTTTCAGCAGGTACCCATACATATCTACCTATCTTCCATTAAAGCAGCCATGGAGTTGCAGTGTCAACCAGGCAGTAGTCCTGCTCAACCTGGAATCCAAGAGGAGGGAGGAGAATCCCTATTGGCTGATGCACAGGATAAGGGCTCCTCTTTTCATAAGTCATGGTGTCTCCATGTTAACTCAGGATGACTTCAAGATACGTCTGACTTGCATGAAAGACTTGAGTAACGGTAATCGAAAAACTATTTCAAACACAAATACTGCAGAGATGCTAATTCTTTGTCACGTTGACAAGAGTAATCTACACTCCTTACTCAGGTCAGCAGAGAAGTTCCAGCATAAGATCTGTCCCAGAGGATTTAGTATGCAGGAGGAAGTGTACAGAAACACAAACTGTTTCAGCGAAACTACAGGGAGGCAAGAATTTGACTCCGAGTTCTTGAGACAGTGGGAGAGAAAATGAGCTGCTGGAGGTTGAAATGTTGGATTCTGGAGCTCTCAAGATGTCATGCCAGCCCTGTGAGCAGTGCACTGTCCATTGCTTTTTATATTAGTCTGGTTTTAGAGTGTACATATTTAATAAACACAAGGCTGAGAATTAAAATACCCAATGCCTGTATCCATTTACTTCCTGACAACAAATAAACCTTGCTAGATCCCAGGTTATTATTAAACAATGTGTAGTGCATATTGTGTAATAGTTTGAAGTACATAGTTTAATCAAATAATCATAGATAACAGACTTTTTGATATCTAGCTGTATGCTTTCAAAAAAGCTCTA
Organism: Zapornia atra; assembly: GCA_013400835.1. Taxonomy (NCBI): domain Eukaryota; kingdom Metazoa; phylum Chordata; class Aves; order Gruiformes; family Rallidae; genus Zapornia; species Zapornia atra. The sequence continues at coordinate 44,738 of VZTU01007118.1, forward strand.
CACAATGAAATGTTACCCCAGGGGAAAGGATTTCAGAACTTTGTGAAATATTTGAGTATTTTAGTGAATTATTTACATTTTATAGTATTATTTTCTAGTTACATGTATAAGTCAAGCCCATATCATGAATCTTACTAACTTTGATTAATGTTTTTTTAATTCCTTTGTGCATTGACATGCTTCATTACATTATCGCTCATAGAAGCACAAGTGCCAGATTCTGCTGTCAGTCATGCTGGAGTCATGCAGTTCACTTGATGGAGGTAGTCCAGTTGCAAAGGGGTTGCTAAAAGTAAAGCTGCATCATGCTTTCTTACCATATTCAGTTAAAAATTAATTCAAATATTACATAGACAGTGTGGATTGTTTTTCACCATAACAAAGATTAGGATTCCACACAAGTACTCAGGTTCCAGGGGAGAAAAACATTCAAATTCATGTAAATATTTTATTAAGGACAAAATTAAATAAACATTCCCTACCATAAATAACATTTTTTTCCCCACTATGGATACATTATTCATCAATAACTTACCCATGCTAGAACTTCTACCATTAAAAAAATTTCAGGATTTGCTCATACACGTTTTGAAATGAATTAGTAATTCTCTTCTTTTTAGCACCTTCTCTTTGCATAGCAGATTTGCATGGCAGTGTGCTTAGTCTGACTGAGCCAACTGAAAACTAATCTTCTTTTTTGCTAGATTAGTTTTTAGCCAGATCAGCCTGCGATCTGATTCACTGCCTGGCTGTGCCAGTGCTGGCCTGCTGATGCTACTGGGGATTGCCATGAGTAGAGGGAGCAGCAGGAATCACACCTCCAGTCAGGGGCCACGCTTAAATCAGCTAAAGGTGACTGGACAGCTTGAGCTCAGTAACAGCTGCTTCTCCTGACAAGGAAAAGGATGAAGGGAGGATGTGAGGATCTGCTGTTAACTGACCATGAAGCTATCTGGTATTTTCACCAAACACATGGGAAGTGCACGGTTGGTTCAACTTCTTGTTGGCTTGGGTGGGACTGTGATGCACTGTCTGTCCTGTGCCTGACGTGACAGAAGGGTCATATGCTTTCCCTTTTGCCCAAGTGTATGAAGTTTAATGAATGACTCTCCTTAAATAGAACAAAATAGCATCAGAGTAGCAGGACTGCAATGACAGAAATGCTTACATTCAAGCAGAGGCAGGAAACAATTCTAATATTGAGATAAACATACAAAGGGGTAGAAAATGGAAACAGCATAGTGTATCTATAAATAAGTTCCAAAGGAGTATGCAGTTTACGGATTAGATTAAAACAGTTTTACTCATGCAGAGTCCCTAACATAGCCTAGGCAGAGCAAGTACTCAGCTAACAGATACTCAGTGTTTCAGGTCAGGATTTCTAGTAAACTGTAAATGATGGATATTTATGTAAATGATGTAAATTTATAATGTCTCTATGAACATTTTAAGTGCATGTAAGAAGCATCAAAAGGAGTACAGAAATCAGATGGAATGGTGGAAAAGAACAACAAACTGAGAAAAAATATACAACCAGGCATAGGCAAAAGAGCATTAATCACCTTGGGGAAAGGTCCCAAAGTAAATCTGTAATACATGTTGTAAATTAATCTCTGTTGTAGATTACTAGTGTATGTTATAGAGTCTAATGCCACTACTGAAAGTTAAAAGAACAAATAGAGTCCATTACAATACTACTGTGGCAGCCATTGAGACAAAGATAATGTCAATATATTTTTTTAACTAGTAACTTACTGTGTTCTGCAAGCATCTACATTTTAAATCCAGCAGATGATTGTTTCCTCTATTTCTGCTAATAACTTTTCAATAACTGAATAAAATATTCAGAGCATTGAAAAATTATTAAATTATATTTTAAAAGTAAGTAACACATAAATCTGACTAGTATGTTAATGTGGGTGTTTTAATGCAATTATAAATGATTTATTTCATATGCATAGCATACATCCAATCTGATTTGCAGAAATACTGAGCTTTTGTCATTGTTTTGGTAACAATTTATCTTTTGTAAGGTGCAGGCACTTGTGAACACAGCCTATGTAACTTGATAGAGTATTCCAGTAGATACAAGCAAAAGCGAGACACAAATAAGCCTCTTGGTTTTGTTCCTTTTCTATCCAGCCCCTAACCCTGGTGTTCTCTTGTTCACACTGTGATCCAATATGCCTTTGCAGAACTCCTGCTCTTGGCCCTTTCCCATATCACAGCTAAATACTAGGGTGACATTTCTTAACCCCTCTACAAATGGAGACAACATTCACGAGACTGGTAGATGACTGAATAGCACAACAGAAAAAGGAGAATAATGCTAGTAGTGTTTAGAAAAGTTGCAAATCTTGGCTGTGGCCCACAAGCTTCCACTTTTCCCATAACCTGACCACTCTGAGGCAAGAGACAAAATCTGAAGCAGTAGCAGAATCCTGTTATTTATGGGAAACTATTTGCTGCTTATGCAGAGCTTATGTCTATTAACTCGACAATTTAAGTTCACCTTCCATAAAAGCTCGAGTCCATCTTTTATTATGATGCTGCAGCAGCAAGAAAACACACTCTGAATTCCAACTTTACTGAAATAAGAATTTTTGCAATAAATAATATATCAAAACCTGGAGGACTGGATGAAAGAGAAAACTTGAAAACATGCTGTGCAGAGTTTAAAATACCATGAGCTTGAACTTGGAACACAATTAGTATCATTTTTTTATGATTCTGTGCTGGAAGGCTATAGACAGTACAGCCGTTCACTGAAGCATGGGCCCTCACTTGCAAAGTAGTCCCACGTGAAAAGACTTCCTACTTTTGTAAAGAAGAGTAAATTCTAATAGGTACCTGATTCTGTCTTTGTTTCAAAATAATTTCAAGGGACTAGTCAGAGTAGTGTGCTGCAATGGTTTGTTTCAAACTAAATTTAAACTATCACTACAAGGACAGAAAATCTTTGGGCAGATACCAGTAAGTGTAGCTCTCCTGGCAACATTCAGATTGTGTCGAGGCTTCTGGACACACTATGGCTGAGCTGCTTTTCCCTGTAACTGACCTAAAACTCTGTTGAAGAAAATGTCAAGTTTTGAAGAGGTAGCTGAGGATACAGTTCAATACTGCATTGTCTTGGCAAAGCCGTGACCCAGCATTGTAAAGACACATTTACTCAATTCCTTTACAGAGTTCACCATACCACCAAGTAAGTATGAGTACCTTAACATTAAGACTATGGTGAAGTCAATGTCCATTTGACTTTACTGATGGAAGTATCCTGGGGTAAATCAAGCACGGCATTGCCATTTGGTCCAGGGAGGTTATTGTCCCAGTCTACACTACGCTGGTGTGGTCTCACCTCGAATGCTGTGTGCAGTTTTGGGCATGACAATACAAGAGGGACATAAAAATATTGGAGAGTGTCCAGAGGAGGGCAACAAGGATGATGAAGGATCTGGAGGGGAAGTCATATGAGGAGAGGCTGAAGTCCCTTGGTTTGTACAGCCTGGAAAAGAGGAGGCTGAGGGGAGACCTCATCACAGTCTATGGCTTCCTGACGAAGGGGTGTGAAGGGGCAGGCACCATTCTCCTCTGTTTGGCAACCAGTGATAGAACCCAAGGGAATAGCATGAAACTGAGATGAGGGAGGTTTGCATTGGATATTAGGAAGAGGTTCTTTCCGGATAGGGTGATTGGGCACTAGAATAGGCTCCCAAGAGAAGTGATCACAGCATCGAGCTTGACTGAGTTCAAGAAGTCTGGACAATGCACTCACATCACATGCTCTGACTTGTCTGGCCCTGTGTGGAGCCAGGAGTTGGACTTGATGATCCTTATGGGTCCCTTCCAACTCAGAATACTCTGATTTCATGATTCTATGAACTGATACTGGTAGGAACAAACATTAACAATTTCAGAATGCTTTGATATCCATTTTGGGCCAAAATACTAAAGTAGGATGATTTCTAATGAAACAGAAAATCTGGTTCCTCTTTATTTAAAATTTAGCTCCATGTTAAATGTAGTTAAGTTGCAGTTCAAACTAGAATTAATTACTAGCTTTATCAGCTAAATATAATGCATTTGTATTGATACTTTAGACAAGAAGATATCTGAATACATATGAAACCCACTGTTTCTGCAATTTGAGGATGAATCAGTAGGAGGACTGAACAAAGAAAGATAGTACAGTCAGTCTTCACATGACAGAGCAAATGGAAATTCGTATCTCTACCAGAATACTGTGCAACATAAATCACAAGAGAGAAAATAAATATGACAGACCAAAGAAAGGAGAGGCAGGATGCCGAGCTACATGTACAATAGAAGAAATGAAAGGGAAGAGAGAGCTAAGTATCACACCGGTATAATGGTGGAAAAACAATTATGCAAAGAATGTGCAGAAAGATTCAAAACATTGGAATATACCAACAGGTTTAACTTCACCACAGAAGCAAAACCTCAGCATTCATTCATCCTTTAGTTTCAAGCATTCTATAACATATCTCTCAGCCATTTGCAGAACATAGAAATTACCTTATTTTGTAATTTTAAAAATCCTCCAAATCTATGGGAATTCTGAGTTAAGCATCTGTGGAAACTTAAAAACATCAATGTTTTCTTTTTCTCCCAGGTGAATTTTATGTTTTTCAGAACGCACTAATCCGATAGCACTATGCTGTTTATACACCAACTGCACCATCACACTCTACCAGCATGCCTAAAATCTCTAGCTGGAGGAATCAATTTTAATGCAAATGAGAGTGGTTTGGTTTCCGTGAATACTGAGGTCCTGGTTGACTCTGCTGAAACTGACAACATGGTTGCCATCTGTCCAACTAGGAACGTGGCAAAGATAAGCAACACAGTGAAAGAAGTAAACCTATTAGCTGCCTAGCTGTTCTCAATGCACTCAGACAAATTGTCAGGAGGTGCAATGCTCCCCCTTTCAGCCAGCAGAGACATCTTTAGAAGCACGCAATGCTGCTTGCATTTTGTATCATATATTAGAATGAATATGAGGGAATTTTTTCAGGCAAGGCTCCCAAAACATTTTGTATCAGACATGCTCTGCTGCAAATGAAAGCAGTAAGAGGCTGACCCCATACGGTAATGACATGGAGCCAATAGTGCGTGGGAAACTCCTGCCCTAAACGTGCAGTGAGGCATAATCCCTACTTGGGGATTTTGTGACCTTACAAAAAGTTAGACATTCTCAGCTTTCTTCAGCCATCAAACTTCAAGGCTGGCTCTCACAATGGGGTGGGTAACTTAGCTTTCACCACAGGTTGGATGCAGGCATTTGACCCTGTGAATCAGAAGTACTGTGAATCTGCCTTGTCACGTGAGGAGGAAGGGCTATCGTTAGGAGCGTGCCTTTTAGCAGGGCACTGTTTGAGGAGTATCTGTGGCTGCAAAATTGCACTGACCCCTTTCAACCTGGAAGCTGAGGTAGTTGACAGGTCACAGACAAAATTGCTGACTCAGGTGTATGGGAGCCTAGTGCAGGACTCAAGCTGTGCTAGGAACTTAGGGTGTTTGTAACTCACTGGGGGAGCTGTGCTGCAGGAACAAAAGAGTCTCGGTGCTCACTCAGTCTGTGAGGTTTCATATACAATTCTCAAGAAAAGAGCAATAAACACTATTTTCCTGTAGGTGATTTTCTTCTTTCTCTCATTTTTTTTAATTTTTGGGGTCTTTTTATCCTTCAACGTTTCAAATTTTTTTCAAAGGATTTGTCCACTTCTCTCCTATTTGACTTACCCACAAGTTTTGAAACCAATAGGGATGGCAAGTCAGAAAAGAAGATGCAATTAGCATCCAGTCTTTCGCCTTCCTGTCTAATAAAAATAGAATGCAACACATAAAAATCCTCAGCTAAAACATTGGTATTTGGAATTTAGTTGCTTTAGTGATGGATTTTCTCCCTGTTTTTCTACATGCTGAGATGCAAGAAAACTTGGAAAATATAATGGTCTGCCAAGACCAGTAAAAATGGATTCAGTGCATTATAGAAAGCTAAGGTTTGTTCCCAGAAATAGCCCATTTTCCTTGCTATGTTTAAAAGGTAACAACTTTAACTTTCACCAGTGGAAAGATATTTTAGAAATATTTTTGGCCCATTTGAGTTTGGCAGTGGCTCAAATTAGGTCTTACTGACCTGCAGCTGTTAGAGCAGTAGTATGCATTAAAAGAAATTGGGTAGAGACAAATAAAGGCCAACACATCCTTGTAAGTGAATGTAACAATATAGTAGAGAATCAAACTGGTAAGGAGAGCTCGTAAGAAGAGAACCCAGCATGTATGGCTGTTAGTATGCCTGAAAGGTAAATAACAGGACAGGGAGAGCAGCCAGCCTACTGTTGATAGGCATCATCTCATCTCAAGAAGACATGGACTAATAAGAATGTCAAACAGGAACATATTTGCTGATCAAAAGCATGAAGAAAGGCAACTTGTATCTATCAAGAGTAAACAATTACCTTGCCAAAAGTGCATTCTGAACAAAAGACAATGATTATTCTTACTACTGCAGGTAAACAACAAAAGGGAAAACTATGTGAAAAAAGCAGACAAGATAGCTACATCAAATACTTAGGACTGAAGGATTGAAGAGTGAGGAAATAACTGTCTGGATAATGTCATCTATGCATGTTCTGTGCAATTTAAGCTATCAAACATACTGGGAAAAAAAATTCCTTCTTTATTAGTTTTGTGATCTTGCAGACTCCTCCAACAGCAACCTTCTCAGCATTAACAGCATGCTGTACTGTGTGCTCCCAAGAGAGAATACTGAGGTAATGTTTTGGTAGGGTATCAAACTGTGCTACCACACAGAAATCAGGAAAGCCATGATGAGATGACTTAGATGCCACAGACCCAAATTCTTGGCCAGTTTCACAGCAACTACTCAGTAGAAAATGAAAGTTCTCAGTTCGCCTTTCTTTCCTATATGGACAGCAAACATGGCACTTTTATAGACTTATACTTGATTTACATTACCAAAAACCTAGTGTACATGCAACCATATCATCCCTAATGTTCAGCATGCCCAAGTTAGACACCTGAGTTAGAATTCTGTTTGATGGAGAATCTATGATATGTTTTTCTCACTGTGTGTATTTGCCACAACTTTTTACCATAACTTTTTTCCATACTAACTTGTAGGGCAAGATACATGAAATTTACTTATAGCTGGGATTCCAGGGTGAAATTCAAGTTTGTACTGGGTTATAATTGCATAGCTGGGTATCGGTGCCATGTCCGAGCGCCTATCCACCTCACAGTCATCAAATCCCAGTGTTACTCCAGGAACCTCCCAACTAGTGTCTGCAGAGACAAGCCCAGCCCAAGACAAGGGGGCTGGCTGAAGATCTGACTGTTTTCACAACAAAGCATTTGACTAATTGTTGTAGGAGGTTTACAGGTGGGAATTTCAACTGTCCTGAAAATTCCCAGAAGCAACGTCTGCTGTATGAAAGGCATTTGACAGACACTATTAGTGCTTAAAGTTTTTAATTAACACCCTGGATAGAGAAACTGTCAGTCTGAAGAAGTCCCAAAAACAATTTCTGCAGCATTTTTCTGCAGATGCAGGAATGGACACAGGACAGTCTTTTGTATGTAATTAGGATATTAGGAGATGCTTTGTACATACACAGGCAGGAATGGTCACCCAAGACCCTATTCAAAATAGTTTGATAAATCATTTTTTGTACTCAGCAAGTGCCCATGCAACACCAATGTATGTGATGAGATGGACGACTCTTAGTTTTGATATTTTAGGAGGCTCTTTCATTTCTCAAACTGTACTGCTTTAGCATGCAACATGTTCTGCTCACCAGCTGATTTAATGGCAGGATTCACTTTCAAGTGACAAAGCTGAAGAAATACTAAGTCTGGAAGTTAGAATATTTGTAGTGGATACTTTTTTGTACTGTTTATATCAGGAAAGAGAGGTGGGCTTTTTTTAAGAGAAAGATCAGAGTAAATTTGGGGAGTCTTTGACAAAGAACAAATTAAAAAAGAATAGGCGTCAAAGCAATTGCTAAGTTTGTGAAAGGAAATTGAGTTGCTGGAAATATCTAGAAATATTTTTTCTAGCAGAATTTGAGTGTAGACTTCACAGTTGCACGGTTACATTTAATTTTCATTTCTTAATGTACATTAATGGAAATGTCTTATTCCTCTCATTGAACCATGATAAAAGGATAGCTGATTCTCATTAATCTTCCTTCACTTTTAAATATGTTTGTTGAGTTGTTAATACAAACATCATAGTTGTCCTTCCAGGAAATATTTGATGGTACTGAAAATTCTGTGCTGCAAATTACCATTTTTTTTAAAATTAAGGTGTGCAGACCTAGTCTGAATTACCTGTGACAAAGTGATTCCCTTTTCAGGGAGCAGTGGAAGTTTGCTGGTGATGAAGGAATGCCCACTGGTTTTAATTCATGGTAAGAGGAAAAGTTCTAAATACCATCCTCAACCTGTTGAAGGATACTTAGTATTAACAAGCTTAAAAGGAAAGGCAGTGCTGAAGAATCCATCTCAGACAAATGTCATATTTGACAGAGTGAGAGAGTTTAAATTGCCGCGTCTTACCGACAGTGTAAAATCACAAGGAGTGGTGCTTTTAAATGGATTCTTTGGCATGTACATATAGTGTTTGAGAACGTACATCCTTAGAATTCCTTATTTTAAAACTATGCATAAAAAGCAAACTATCTGACTGCCTGGAAAAAAAATAATATCACATTATTTTTTAAAATTATTGTTTACCCACAAAAAGGCATGAAATATTTTTGAAATCCTATAAAGCACTATGTGCTCATTATTTATCTATGAATAATCATTCCATCAGGAGCAATTTCAATTTAGAATCTTTATCTGAAAGATTTTCCACCTCTTTCCCCCACATTTTGAAGCAATGTCCTTTCCTATCACTTGATTCTGTAAAAACAGATGTAGCTCGCTTCTTTCGGTTCACACAAAAATTCAATATGGATTAAAATTGAGTCTTTGTTTTCAGAGTGTCCTAGAAACAAAACAAGTGATAGAGAGAAAAATTTACTGGTTCAAATGTTTAGGTAGGGAGAAATAAATGTGATTTGCAAAAGAGTACTTCAAGCCTCTTTGCTAGCATCAACGTAGAACTGATTTCGGTACTGTCCAGCAGTAACGGAGAGATGTGTGTATTGATGGTATCATTTTGATTAAGTGAGTTTAGAGAGAGCTGGAAATTTTTAGCATTCCCAAGAATCAAGATTACAAGCTAACGCTTTTCCAGTACTTGCTTATATCAGAATAATTGCATAAATCACTTAGCATCAAGTTTGAAAGTAGTTCAGAAGTGTCTCATATGTTAGAAAGTTAAATGTTAGAAGATACTACAGGAATCAGCTACAGATACTGCATGAGAAATAAATAGCCTTTGGCAGGATATACACAAGATACACTGGAACATAAAACTGAATTTTAGAAACTGAAGATCTACAGTTTGTATTTTTATGCAGCATTTAATGGTGCTGAACCATCAGTTCATTAGAACTTTATGATGAATTATCTGATACATAGTAGATTGAAAAAACAGTGAACGATCATACATAAACTTTAAACAACTTATAATGAATGGGCCATGAAGGACCTTAAATAACATGACTTTCCTTCACAACTTGTGAATAATTTGTACCTCAGTGAATTTCAGGTGTCAAGACAATAGCCTCCTTATAAAAATAGAGGCACAAAGCAGCAACTCTTGATACGGTCTCATTCTGTGTTCTTCCAGGATTTGTAGTCTGGTTTTATTAGTTGTAATGGATGTATTCATGTTTCGGTTACCTTATTGCTGCAGACTGTGCTGATGTGGTCACAGTGAATCACACAGCTTAGTTCTCTCCTTCCACACAGACACCACAGATTGGTGCTTTGTTAAAGGAGGAAATGCCTGCCTGTTAAAGCCAGCTGCCAGCCTGTCTCTGGCTCTTCTTAAAACTTGTCCCAGATGGAAATGTCCTTGTGGGCTATGCACGCTGTGGATTCTGGGAACAAAGACGTGCACAGGGCAGAGGGTACAATGGGAATGACATGCAACACTGAAATAAATACTGTACTCTTCAGTATTGCAAGCTAACGCTGTGCAGCTTTTTCACTGGGTTTTTCTTGAGCCACAGAAACCTTGTTCAGGTTCACAGGCAGAGTAAGACGACAAGAAGTGCAAGTAAGCAGAACGTAAGACATAGTTTAGGATCTCTGGAAGAATGTCCTTGATTTTGTTTCTGGTGGCACCACATGGTTAATTGATACAAGTGAAATGTCATAAAGAGCTCTTTCCCTTGCAAAATCTTCCCTTCATTGAGAAATGAGATTGGCTCCCTGTTTTGATCTGTATTTCTCCAAGTAATTATGCTTATACTGGTTGAGGGTTATGAATTACCCAAAGATGTTCTCTAAATGTTAATTTCCTTTTGCTGGTGTGAGAGGAAATATTTTGAAACAATATGATCAAGGATATGAGATTTCTTAAGACAAACTGAAATAGCTTTGATGATCGTAAACAGACTTCTGGGAGGTAAAACTTACATGAAAATTATTGAGTCAGATTAAAATGCAGAATTTGAGATGGCTCTAATTATTTCTAGTAGGAGGATGACAAATATAAGGGCAGAGATGAATAAGAGTTAAGGGATCTATATTCTGCATGACTTCTGGAATTTATTGCAATGGAATAAAGCCAAATTTTTAAGCAGCAGCTACTTCAGAATTCAAATGACATTTTTTTCTCCACTCAAAGGTACCTTTGAGTAACTTCAGGGAACTTGGTCTCAAGTCTGATATTTAGGTACACTAAGTACTCCCTCACTTTTTACTGGGAATAATCAGTTACAGCCCCTTAAAGAATTTTTTTTTTCTTCAAATTTCACTGGATTTTTCTTGCATTTATCATGTTAAAACATTTTATGTTATAAATATTTAAAGGATCACTTGCAGGTGACACACCTAATGTAGATAATGACTGTTGAGATTAGACTGACTAAATTGTTAGATACATGCTAAGAGAAACACCAGGAAGCCCCTTATTTCAGGGGAACTGCTGGCAGCCAGAGGCAGATGCAGAATCAGACATGAAAGGCAGGTCTTTTCCTCATGGAAGAAATTCTTTTGTAATTTTTTCACCTGTCATCATAATTAAAAAAGCTTTTCTTGGCAATTTCTTTATATCCCACTCTTCTATACTAAACAGTAGCTCCTTCCTCTTGTCTGGGGGGTTCTTAGATGGCAACAAATAGTACTACCACACGTAAGAGATATAAGCTAACTCAGCTGATGAAATCTCAGTAAGAAATGAAAATTTCAAAACTATTGAGGTAGCATGTATTATTATATAAAATATTAAGATCCACTTGCTGGTTTTAGTTTTAACAGATAATTTATTTCATCAGGGTTTTTTTGTCTTCTAAACATTCCATGTTTTCCTAGAATTCATTTCACATCATGGAAAACCAATTATGCCTTTGCAATTAATGGCTTGAAACATTTTAATGTCCTTAAGGCTTAGGAGGTGGGAAAAAATACACAGAGGAGAAATGGTTTGGGGAATACAGTTGGAACTGGCAAAGGCAGCAAGGGACGGAGAGCTGAAATTGAGAGTCTGAGACCTGATGATTAGTATTTTTTTAAAGATGGCTTCTGCTTGGGCTTTGTGGCTAAAGATAGGGGCCTGGGCTTCTTCCCTTTCAACTCCTTACAGTGATGAGTGTCGTTCTTGTGCAGATTACACATGGTTGTTGTCACCATCCCCCTTGCTCTCCCTGCAGGGCTGAAAGGATTGTGCTGCTAGTTTACAATTTGCTAAAGTCTCCATATAAACCTAAGCATTATTATTAGAGAGCTATGAAGTGCACACACTAAATGAATCAGAGATAGAAAGATTCAGAGTCTGTTTATGAAATATTCTTGCAGAATTTTAAAACTAGGATTTGGACAGATTATTTTTTTTCTGCACAGATTTGGAACACAATCACAAAGTTTGGCTCATCTAGCTTCCCAGGCAACAAAGTTGTCTTATCATAGCAACTACAAGGTTGTGGAAATGTTGATTCACAACAAAACCTATTAATATTTTACTCCAAATCACATCACATGTTGGAAAGTGGAAACTACCTTTATTCTATCATGTGACAACAGTTTAAAAAGACCTACACAGCCTCTGCCAACAAGTAAGAAACAGCCTCACCTCTGAACAGGAATACCATTAGAGCTAGGAAAGCAACCTGATTTCTGCTTTACTGTTCAAAATTCCATTTGGTTTCCTCTAGCAGCAACACATCATTCACTACTACCCAAGTGGTTCCTCTCCAGATTAATACATGGAGCCATTCACTGTGTTAAAAGAGGAGTGGTTTAGGCCACAGAAGAAACACAAATGGGTTACAGCTCCCTCTACACAGGTAAAGGGAAAGAAACTGAGAAGGTCTAGGAGAACTATAAGGTGGTGCTGCATTGCTGTTTCTCAGTAGGCACTGCTGTATCTTCCAGTTTGCAAGGGAAGTCTAAATAGCAAAACATGTTGGAAGAGGTTGCTGGAGAGAGCGTATTTGCTGCAATGGGCAAGCTGCAGCCTGGTTTGCTCTAATTGCAGTCACAGAACTGCTCTGGTTTGCCTCTCTACTGAGATTTGGTTAGGTCATTCCACAGCACACTACTGTAAAACCTCTGGTTGGTTGGCGGTGCACCAGTGCCAAGATTTGATATCTTATTTTAAAACTCTGGCTTATTTGGCTCTGTACTAGCAGCAGGATCTGATAACTCATTTCAAAGGAGCATGAAATAGTACCATCTGGCCATTAGCATTTCCAAGGCAAGTGTTGTGCATTAAGCCCGGAAAAGGCTGCAGGTCACCAATGTGTTCTACTTTTGACAAATCTTCATGGGCTGTTTTTCTGAGATTGAGTTTGTACTTTTATTTCCTCCTGTGGAAGCCTACTTATTTTTCATTGATTTCCATTAAAGTAGGAAGAGCACTGATCCAGAAACAGTTCATGAATTGCATTATCCAGTTTAATTAGAGTGAACAGAAAGTTTCTATGCAGACAGAAGAGTCAGCATCCAGCCTAAAATGCAACTTCAGATGGTAATGGCTGAGGCTAGCAATGAACTGAAGTCACAGCCAGTGCCAATTACTCCTTCCACTCATTATGAATACATTAAGAATGATGCTACAGTATGTTCTCTTTTAATATTTAATAATATATAGAGAATACGCCTGCCTAAATTTTTTTCTCAGTTCTAAACCATGTCAGAATCAGGCCGATAATGATTGTTTGTCTGAATTACATTTTGTCAAATTCTTGGTTTGCTTTCTCTATTTGTTTTAAGAAAGTTTTGATATCAAGACAATGAAACATCTGTAGTAACAAAGAGCTGATAAGCTGTATACACTCTTGTTACCTTGCTGCTGCAATGATTTTGTGGTCTGGATGTGAAATCTTAAAGTTCACTGATAAAGCTGCACTTGAGAACATGAAGATAGGCAGCATGTGAGAACTGTGCCAGGAAGTTAAGAGAAAAAGAGGTGGCAGAAGCTTTCCCAGATTATGTAAGCTTAAATTCCATGATTGCAGGATGATGATACCCAAATAATTGCGAGAGATTAAATGGTATCAGGGGAGGCAGGTGCAACACCAGCAGTTCTCAGATTCTGGTGACAAATACCTTGTATCTCATTCACAGTAAGAACATATGTTCAGGGAAGACAAGGTCTGATGGAGTCAGGCCATTCTGGAAAATGCCATAGCTCAGTTTCACCATGTTGATATTATATCATCATAAAATTCAAAAGAAAAGTATTAAGAGATTGTCAATAACTTACAGAACTCGTATTTCAGCTTGAAATGGTGGACAGCCTGGTCTAGGGAAGGGTGTTCCTGCCTATGGCAGAAGGGTTGGAACTAGGTGATTTTTGAGGTTGCTTTTAACCCAAACTATTCTATGAATCTATGAACTACTGTAAGATTAGAGTGTATGAGGGTATGGGCAAGCCAACAGTTAGGTCTCCAGAGCTATCCCAAATATGATACTTTTTAGTTCTTTGGCATGAAGAACAACTTAGCCTCAACAGATCACAGTTAGATTATTGACTCACGTGCTACACCAGCAGATGAATTACAACTACCACTTCACTAACCTTCGGCTTTTTACACGTAGTACCTACAGAACCCATAAAGCATACTCTGGAATCACTGCTGAAGCTTTTACATGGAAAGTGGAACCTTTGTTTCATAGATTGGAATGAAATATCAGAGTCAACATGTACTTTCCACTGGATCTGACCGTCTCAGAACCTAGATGTTTTCAGCACAAGAGAGAATTTCAGACAATTTGTTTCTCAACAAGGAGGATTAAACCAAACATAGTTGCAAGTTTGGTACACCATCTTAGCCACCTGAAAACACCTCACTTTTGTTGACATAGATTTGTAATGTGGCCACTTGGAGTTTTAGAGTATGCTTGTTTGGGCTGCCTCTTCCACCTGAGAATTGAGCTGGAAACCTTTCTAGTTGCGAATCAAATTTCAAATTTTGCGTTATTTTGTTATGAAAGGTTTGCTGCTGAGGCCATGGCTACAAGATGATTCAAAGGAGGCTTGCAGCTTGCATTACCACATCCAAGCAAAGCATCAGTATGCCAAGTCATGGGCAGCAGTTTAGGCAAGGCCACACAGAATTCAAGGGGAGCTGACCACCTGCATTATGGCTCCCACACAGACTGTGCGACCCACATAAATTCTTTTTTGCAGAGGATGCATAGCCAGGGTTTGAGCCATCGACCATAAAGTTCCTCCAGCTCAATCACAGTACACAGGAGGACAAGAGAGATTATGGGCAGAATAAAAATGGAGTAGCTAGTGGGTAGATTGCTTTACATAATTTCCATTGTCAAATAGTAAGCATCAAATTTTAAAATAATATTGGCACAGCTTAAAAACCTAGCCTCAAATCTAGCACAGTGTTGACCTTTGTTTTGCAAATCTGACCAATGAAGTTAGTGACAGTAGAGAAATAACATCCCTTTGCATGGAGAGAATCCATGGCTGGGAGGGAGCTTTCACAAACAAACCCCTCCACAGCTAGCAACATTTTTCCCATTGAGATGCAATCTTGGTGCCTCTGTCCTGTTCCAGGACAATATACCGCAGGCAAAACTAGTTGACACATCTGCTGATCTGCTACATCCAGCATGTGTGGCCCAGGATCAGGAGAAGAGCAGTCCAGGATCAGAAGAGCTGCCCAGCGAAAACATGATGTGCTAGCACCATGGCCAAGGAGCCTGAAACTTGTCAGGAAGTGGAAGAGTGCCTCTACTAATGAATGAGGCCCAACAGGCTTGTGAAATCAAAGTAAAGTAGAATGGATGGATTAAAAAGAAAATTGATAGTTTTTCTTAGTACATATTCTGTGTAGGAATGAAAATATCATATTTATTATGTCATATTAGAAGAGCATTCCCTTCTCTTCAAGAATCTACAGCGATACCTCACAGTTCCTTCATATACCCCCACACCTTTTTACCTTTTCAAAGGTGAGTTGCTTACATGTAGGGGGGTTGCTGGTGAGAATTTTATTTTTTTTTTACTTTTATAATAATTTCTTAATTTGGAAATAAATTTAGCTTTAAATATTTCCAAACAGAAAAACATAGTTAATTTACTTGATCGTTTTCCCTATGAATCGTATAATATACACTGAGAGTGTGCTGTAGGGGAAAACTATTCTCTCTTTTCCTTTGTGCATTAAAATATATGTTTCTGCTGCAATAATTTAAAGCTCCTAAATGCTGCTAATGAAATCCTCTATTATTACAGTGCTGGGAAAGAGATATTTAAATACATAGTTTGTGAAATGTATGGCCTTGGGAAATGTTAAAAAGGTGGCAAAGAAATGAAATCTTTCAATTAGGAGAAGCAATATTAAAAAATATATTATGCATGAATTCTGCATGCAGGATTTTTGGGGGGGGTTTTGGGTTTGGGTTTTTTTTTTGGTGTTGGTTTTTTTTTTTTGCTAAATGCTCCCAAGATAAAATTCTTTTCATAGATGTAGTGGGATTCGCATATGCAAAAACCTCTCCAAAATTAGCCAGTCTTTGCCATCACAAATATATCCTTGTCTTAGTTAATCAGTTGACATTTCTATTACTTCTAGCACTGGACACCTAGGGCAGTGTAAATAAAGCTGATATTTAAGCACAAGTACATCTGATAGGCTTGTGTTCACGGCTGAGATGCACGTATTTCTTCTGGGGAGAGGAAGCTGAGCACAGTGCAGTGATGCTTTGAGTAGTTTTGAGGCACTTTATGGTCTGCAACTAGAGCATCATGGTTACATGCACAAAGCTAATCAATAATCTGAGTTAGGTAAAAAAATTGTCGTCACAGAATCAGACAGACGGGAGCTCGTGATTTTAATTTGTCTCCTTTCACAGCATGTGGTACTGTCTCTTTCTCAGTCACTTTGGCTCTTTTTCTAGGTAACATTCCTTCTGTTCTAGATGCAGGACATGTTCATGTCTCCCGATGCCTTTTGCTCCCTTCTCAAACTGCGTAACAGTTTTGAAGTATTTGCGTGGCTTTGGTGTATTTCAGTTTGTGAGTAACCAAGTCTCTTCAGGGAGAGAGAGAGGTATTTTTCTTTGATGGTTTACAGGAAGATGGAAAAAAAAAAGAGCAACTATTCCTGTGGATTACTTCTGACAATTTCATTAGGTAATTGTCTGAAATCTGGGGGAAACGATTTTCTTTACCCTGATGGTTCTGTGGATTACAAGAATTATGTATTCTTGTAGAATTAAGCACATAGTTGAATAGAAAACAGATCCTGTTCAATCTAGCATTGTGCTTGCGCCTAAATCTATTATCTTTCTCAGCTATTCCATTTCCTGTATTCCATCATCACTGGCTCCTTAATTTGAGGCATTGAGGCTGACTTTGCCCCTATAGATAAGTGCTGTCTATCAAAGGAAATGACATGGACTGGCATTGTTATGGCATCCCTTTTGAAAAAAAAAACCCAACAAAACAACAAACTTCTTTGCAATTTTCTAGGTATGTATAAAACATTTCATAAATCGCTTGTATTTTGCTCCAAAACATTTTCTCATGGATGTCTGATTGTATATCTGCTTAACAATATTTCTACTTAATAAGTTCACTTAGCTTGCTACTAGAAAAACTTTGTACAGTGGTACATACTAATAAGCATAGCTGAACGCTCTTTTCTTACATACAGCCTTTTTGTGTGTTAAAGAATATCCTTTCAAATTCTTGTTAGTTTAGCATCTTAAATTTTTTTAAAAAGAAAAGTAGCCCTTCTAACACGACAGTTTGAGTATGCAGAGTGTTGTAGGAACCAGCTAGTGTATTTTTGTTATAAAAATACTACAACCTTTATAAGATGCTCTGAGGACACAGAAAGAAAGCTTTACAATAAAACAATAAGTGTCTTTTATTCCTCTGTGAATTGCAAATATATTGCACATGTAGCAGAACTGGCCACTGCAAATTCCCATATAATTTGAAAAATCATTCTAACACCAGTTATTAAAACCATCTCTGAAATATTAGTTTGAGAACTGAAGATCAAAGTTTATGTCCCTGAAATATATGAAAGGAAGAATGGATAGATCAGATAACTCTAATTGTGATGTGGCTGCAGAGCTGCAGCTGGGAGGCCTGGAGGTGAACCTGGAAAACTTTTTTTTTCTTCCCCCAAAATATCCACCATTGGAAAGCCAATATGTAGTAACTGATGATGCAATATCTCTCCCATGTTTAGCATAGCTGTTTTACAAGCTGAAACACATCATGTAATGATCACACATGCTCAGGATTGTATCGCATTTAAATAAATAAATAATCAAGCAAAAAACCATACTGAGCAACTGTTTCTATCTGGACAGAATATTCTATTTACTGGACTTACCAGTCAGTTGTCTGGTGCTTCAGGAAAAGATCAGCTGACAAAACAGTGGGAAAATGCCTGACTGAATTTTAAAGTCAGTTCGTTGCCAGTGAGAATCCCAAAGTATCTCATTCAACAGTAACGGACACTGAGCCTGGAGGGAGAGTAAAGATAAGAAAGAAATAATTCATCTGAATCTAGTCAAGGATAGAGATTGACTTTTTTCTTACATCAATTCCACTATA